>JAJIBD010025024.1:0-42929 GCA_021461705.1 Cryptotis parvus | reverse complement strand
TCAAAAGGTAAGAATTTCTACTTCAAAAGGTTTTTTTTTGTATTAGGAAGAACATATGCCTTTTTTTCATAGCCCTTAGCCTGTATTTAAAAAGCATATGAGGATATATGTAGCAAACATTATTATTTATGAAAATATCTATGGATATTTATAGAGAATGTTGGTGAAGCGTGATGATAACCAACAGTTGACTATCAGAAAAAATTCATAGCGCTGTAGAAGATGTTCTTAAGGTATTTGAGGGTTTGTTCTATTGGTATTGTGGTGAAGAATTACAATATTTAATAACATAATTTACAGGGAAAAATTAAAAGGACAATGGCATCACATCATTCACCTTTATATTCATTATTGAGGTTTGTTACTTTGTAGGAAAGGCCAGGGGTGTCAAATTTCTCAAAATATGTGTACAGAACACAAAGTCTTTAGTATAAATGGGAGTGAGGGCCAGGCGATAGCCAGCAGGTGTTTGCCTTGCCGCGGCCAGCCTGTGCTGACCCGGTTCGATCTCTGGCATCCCATATGGTCCCCGGCACCTCCAGGAGTAATTCCTGAGTGCAAAGCCAGGGAATAAACCCAGAGCATTGCCGGGTGTGACCCAAAAACAAAAAAAAAATGCATGTGAGAATCACAGTGCATGCCAGTATGGTATAAACTCGAAACTCTAAACCTTTTAATTTGATTAAATTCAGTATTTTTTAAACTTATTTGACCACAGGGTACTTTTTTAATAATGTGCTTTCTGTAAACTTTCTGGAAACACTGGAAAGATTTGATCTAAATGAAACTTGGGGGCTGGGGGAATCAGCTACCACTCATGAGGGGAGGCTAAGAGTCTATAGACCTAGAACCCCAGGTCCCAGTTTTAAATATCCATGAAAATATTTTTAAATGCTTTGAATGATTACCATATTTGTGTATGTATTTTCTCAGGAGGAAATGTATATCATCACGGCATCTTTTATAACTAAGTTTTAATTTAGTATTTGTACTTGATGAACATTCTAGGTGTACAATGCCAAGATTTGAAAGTTCCAAGGAACTGCTTGCCCAGTTCTGGTGAATTATTTTGCTGGTAATTGATAATCTTCAAGAAAAACGGCAATAATGTGTGTGTTGGTGTGAGTAGACAGGACAGTTGTTCCAACCAGTTAGTAGCCTCCTGCATTTTCCTCTGCTTGGATATAAGATGTGCTTGTGGAAAACACAGAATCAAATTCCACCATTAAGAATAAAGTCAGAAAAAGCCTTGTTTTTTCTTTAGGCATCCAGACTTTGAACCTATACCAGTTAATTCTGACTCTGTGGTTTTTATCAATACAAAGTTTTCTTCTAAATCCAGATTTTTTCCTCCACAATAAAAATGATTTGTTTCTTAGCTTGATCACAAAAGATTGTTTTTTATCTCTTTTCACTAAAGTGTCAGCATTTCTCCATCCTAAAATTTTACTAAGTAGACAATTTCTCCCTATTTATCCAGTTGAAAAATCCTGTGAGACTTGCTAAAGTGCTGGGATGTGAAGATTAAAAATATTTGATATCTGATCAGGTCATGTAATACACCAAATAGTCATCAAGTGAATTTTGATAAGTTTCCTGGGCAATTTTGAGTTGGAATGATGAAAGCTTGGTGGAAGCTGTATTTAAGCCTAGTTTCGCAAAATGGGTAGGAAATTTAACAGGATGTTTTGAAATCCTCCTTAAAAAAAATCCAGGAACCTGGTGAAGGATCTTATTTCTCAAATTCTGTGGTTTCTTTTCTGCCAGGATTTGCAAGGCCAACATAGTCTTGGGGAGTCTGATATATCAACCTGCTTGCTCTCACTAGGGCACTAGTGAGACTAGTAAAATTGACGTTAACAAAGTTTTGTGCTCCCAGAGCAGAAATTGATATTTACTGATTGCACTGTGCTGAAGTAAAATTACAAGAGTGCATTAAAATCCTTTTGTAAAGGAGGCTGAAGGCATTAAAAATGCTTGGGTATCTGGGCATTAATATTTGATTCAATAGCTTTAAGTTGCATATGGCATATTTTGATGGAAGAGGCACATGTAGATATAAAGTACAAACTGGAAAACCACCAGCGCAGGGCTGGTGTCAGAAAGACTCCTGGCAGAAGGTTTCCACTCACCCTCACCACATAACAGACTGCTGAAGTGAAAAAGAAAATGAATAAAAGTTATTCTGTTTTCCTGTCTATTCTACTGACCATGAAAGTAATAATTGTAAACTTCTTGCAGTCAACATTATAATACAGCAAATAAGAATTCCTAGAGTATTTACTAAGTCAAATCACTATATTTAGACTTGGCATGGGGAAATAAGATAATTACATTTTTTTGTTTTCAGGTCATGCTCTGTGGAGTTCAGGGCATACTCCTGGCTCAGTGCTCAGAGATCACTCCTGGTAGGATTTAGGGAACAATCGGTGGTGCCAGAGATTGAACCCGTGTTGACAAATGCCCTGCCTGATGCTTATACCTTACTATTGCTCTGCCCCGCGTTTATTTAAGGGGAGTGTAGTTTAGTAAAAGAATCGGCTTAAAAGTGGTCACAACAAATGTAAACACAGGATTCTCCCTGGGGTGTGCAGCTAGCCGGGCAGGAGCCTGGGGCCGTGGTGAGCCACAGGTCTCAGCGGAAGGTGGAACTACAACCCCCAGAAGTCCGAGCGGAAGCAGAAGTAAACATATTTTGAACTCTCACACCGGCCTGTCTCCGCCTCAGGTATTCTCCCTGGGGTGTGTGTGGCTGGCGGGCAGGCTCATCGCTCACGCGGCCACGTATAAATACAAAAAACTAGGAAATTCAACACCAAAGGGATGGTAATACCCTCAAGAAAAAAGAAACAGTACACTAGAGGAATCTATCCCTGAACACTGCAACACCATGGGGGAAACAATGCAGATCCCCAGCTCAAGAACAGATGAGGGAATCAGTCCTGAAGACTCAAAATAAAGAATACAGATGTGCATGATCTCTCTGACAATGAAATTAGAGAAGAAATTGGTAGGATGTTTAAGGAGCTCAACGAAAAAATGGAGCAGATGTCCAATAAAATACAGGAGAACATAAGCGAAGCAGTTGAAAGGGCAGTCCAATAAATTACAGGAGGAAATGAGAGCAGAAATGAGAACCATGCAAATAGAAATATCATCGCTTAAAAACTCAGTACATGAAATGAAAAACACAATAGGGGGGGCTTTCAACAGTAGGATAACAGCAGCAGAAGAGAGAATCAGTGAGACTGAAGATGAGCTGCAGGAAGCACTCAGAGAACTACATAAGATGGAAAAAGACCAGAAAATGGATCAGCAAGGGAACAGAGAACAATGGGAGGAAGCCAGGCGGAACAACATAAGAATCATCGGTGTCCCAGAGGGACAGGAAAGTAACCCAAGGAAATCAAAACAGTTAAAAACATCCTGGCTGAAAAGTTCCCCAAGTTAAAGGGCGAAGGCATCCTGATCCAAGAAGCCCAAGCGTACGTAGCAAGAAAGAGACCCCAATGGAAAGACCTCAAAACATCCTAGTCAAAGTAATGGATGCCGTAGACAGAGACATAATCCTTCAGTCAGCAAGATCAAAAGAAGGGAAATTGTATAAAAAAAGAAGCATCCATTCAACTTTCAGCAGACTTCTCAGAAGAGACACTCTCCAAGCCCGAAGGCAGTGGTGGGATATAGTAAAAAAACTTAATGAAATGGAAATGCCTCAGCAAGAATTTTTTATCCAGATAAACTCTTACTAAGATTTGAAGAGACAAATACACAACTTCTTGGATAAACAACAGCTTAGGAACTTTGTAAAATCAAAACCAACCTTAAAAGGTTAACCTTAAAAGGACTGAAAGATCTACTATAAGAGCGGAGACATAGTAGAGTGGCAGGGTACAAAATCAATACCCAAAAAAGTCAATGGCCTTCCTATATGCAAACAGAAAAAGAGAAGAAAGGGACATTAAAGAAACTATCCCATTTACAATTTCACCGCAGAAAATCAAATAACTAGGAATCAGTTTGACAAAGAATGTAAAGTATCTCTACAAAGAAAACTATAAAACGTTACTTCAGGAAATAAAAGAAGACCTGAGGAAATGGAGACACGTTCCCCGCTCATGGATTGGAAGGATCAACATTATCAAAATGGTAATACTCCCTAGAGCTTTATACAGATTCAATGCGGTCCCTATTAATATACCCATGATGTTCTTCAAAGAAATTGAACAAACACTCCTGTAATTTGTATGGAATAATAAACCCCCATGAATAGCTAAAGCAATCCTTGTGAAAAAGAAGATGGGGAGGTCTCACTTTTCCCCAACCTCAAGCTCTACTACAGAGCAGTTGTAATTAAGACACTGTGGTATTGGTATAGAGACAGACCCGTAGACCTACGAAATAGAACTGAATATCCTGGAAACACACTCTCAAATATGCAACCACTTAATCTTCAATAAAGGAGCAAAAAAATACTAAGTGGAGCAAAGAAAGCCTCTTCAACAAATGGTGCTGGGAAAACTGAGCAGCTATGTGTAAAAAATGAACTTAGACCTCCTTAACATCATGCACAAAAAGTCAGATCAAAATGGATTTTTGATATAAACATCATACATGAATCTATAAGGTACATGGAAGAAAACATAGGAGAAACTCTCTACAAAATCGAAATTAAAAGTATCTTTAAAGATGACACACCACTGACCAAGCAAATGGAAGCAAAGATAAACAAATGGGATTATATAAAATTGAAAAGCTTCTGCACCTCAAAAGAAAAGGTGACCAAGTTACAAAGACAATCCACAGAGTGGTAAAGGATATTCACCCAATACCCATCTGACAAGGGGTTAATATCCAGGATATATCAGGCACCGGTAGCACTACACAAGAAAAAAACAGCCAACCCCATCAAAAAAATGAGGGGAAGAAATGAGACAGAAGCTTCCAAAAAAGAAGAAATTTGAATCGCCAAAAAGGCATATGAAAAAGTGCTCTTCATCTTTAATCATCAGGGGAGATGCAAATCAAAACAACAATGAGGTACCATCTCACACCACAGAGACTGGCACACATCCAAAACAGCAAGAACAACCGGTGCTGGAGTGGATGTGGGGAAAAAAGGACTCTCATCCACTGTTGGTGGGAGTGCCGACTGGTCCAGCCCTTTTTGGAAAACAATATGGGCATTCCTCCGAAAACTAGATATTGAGCTCCCATTTGTTCCAGCAATAGCACTCCTGGGAATATACCCGAGAGACCAAAAAACACATAGCAG
The DNA here is from genome assembly GCA_021461705.1 of Cryptotis parvus. Lineage (NCBI taxonomy): Eukaryota > Metazoa > Chordata > Mammalia > Eulipotyphla > Soricidae > Cryptotis > Cryptotis parvus. The sequence continues at coordinate 37,654 of JAJIBD010025024.1, read as the reverse complement.
AACACTATCTGTACTTCTTTATTCATCTCTGCGCTATTCACTATAGCTAGAATCTGGTAACAACCTAAATGCCTGAGAACAGAGGATTGGCTAAAAGAAACTGTGGTTCATCTACACTATGGAATACTATGCAGCTGTCAGGAAAGATGAAATTATGAAATTTCCTGCAAATGGATGGACATGGAGACTATCATGCTGAGTGAAAGTAGTCAGAAGGAAAAGGACAGATATAGAATGACTGCATTCATTAATAGGATATAAATAGATACCAGTGTTTTACTAAGTGTGGGAAATGGTAATGGCAGATTAAAATTCACCATTGAATATACACAAATAGACTTAAGTGATAAACTCTAAATATCTGCAGGGCTAGCCACAATGTGTAAAAGAAGAGGGAGAGAGATGCAGAGAGAGAGAGACAGAGAGAGAAAGAGAGGAAGCGGGAGGTACCTGTTATTGAGGCAACCTGGGGGCGGCCGGGAGAGGGTGTGGTACATTGTTGGTGGAAATGGGGCACTGGTGGAGGGATGGGTGCTGGAATACTGTATTACCAAGAACCAATTATGAACACCTTTGTAATTGTATGTCTCACTGTGGTATAATACAAAATTTAAAAAAATAAAGCTATATCTATCAGGTTTCCAGTGCTTCTGAGTTTAAGCTAACACATGCAATCCTGTCCACCTAAGGTGTGGGAATGCTCCTCTTCCAAACTATCTTAGCTATGACTATTCTACACTAGCTGAAAATCATAAAAGAAGAGGGAGAGAGATGCAGATACAGAGAGAGACAGAGAGAGAAAGAGAGGTTACTGGGGTACCTGCTATTGAGACAGTTTTGGGGTGTGCGGGAGGGGTGGGGTACATTGGTGGTGGAAATGTGGCACTGATGGAGGGATGGGTGCTGGTATACTGTATTACCAAGAATCAATTATGAACACCTTTGTATTGTATGTCTCACAGTGGTATAATAAAAAAATAAAATTAAATTAAAAAAACAAACGTAAACACAGGAAGTAAATTATTGTAGAGCAAAATAGAAAGGGATGAGATTTATAAGTACTGTTTTATGGCAAAACCTGTTACATTTCATTGATAATGTTTTCTATTTCCACTCATCAGCTACTCACTTGAGACTGTCCTGGTCAACTAGGAGATATTTTCTCTCTGTATGACTATTGTCCAGCCCTGTCCTGGTAGAGAAGCCTCTTTTGCTGGTGTGAAGAAACTGCCCTTTTATCAGCATTACTTCGTTTGTCACTACAGGAATTTATTCCTGTGCAGGAATTTATTGCAGAGTATCAGTAGAGCTTTGGGGTAATTATAAAACTGAGCTGGTAGAGGGGCGGTTAGAATTGAAGGTTCACCACTGTGCCACCTGTTCCCAATACGTAGGAACCCACTGCAGTTCCAGCAAGACTTCTGCTGTGACTGCTTCATATTAATCTAGTAACTTCTTGACCATTTGCTGAAGGGGGTTTTGTGTCTTATAGAATTTACTTTGTTTTTCGAAATTTCACCAAGTATTGGAGTTTATTTACCTGACTATAGTCATATGTAATGAATTTTTGAAAGGGAAATCCTTGAATTCTCCTTGGTATAATCAATGAATAAAATTGGGGGTAGGTCACGAAATTATTGGATGCCCCAAATTAGGTCTACTGTATCTTCCCTGAGACTTTCACTTTGGAAAGTTTGATCAGACTTTAATATATAATGATATTCACATATTGCCCTCATACAGAATAACATTTTGATGTCTAGTACAACATAGACTGAGGTTTCTCTGAATGTGTAAATGAAATACATAGATCAATATGCTCACTTCCCTTTACTTCTTCCTCAGGCCTCTGAATCAGTTGCCCAATGCTAGATATTGTATTTCAAGTTTTTAAAATTGTGCACACATTTTCCCCTGCTTGATGCAATGGCCTTCACTATGGTCACAGAGTACATTACCCTTCCTCACGAGAAAAGAGAAGTTGAGAGATTTAAATAAAAATTTTAGAAGTGTCTCTATATAACTGTTTTAATCTGAATATGTATGGTATTAGGAACTTAGATCTTTCTTAAACACTCATAGTTTAAAGGAAGTTTGGTTATCATGATACTTCATTGAGATGATATGTTACTGAGAGGCTTCACTGAATCCTTCAAGAGAGTAGGACTGGGGACCTGAAGAGATTTTACGGCATGTAAGCACTTACCTTGCATGCAGCTGAGTCTGGTTAAATCCCCAGCATCCCATATTGATCCCTGAGCACCACTAGGATTAATTAATTCCTGATTGCAAAGCTAGCAGTAACCCCTGAGCATCACCAGGTTTGGCAAAAAAAGAGGTTAAAACTAGAACAGCAGAAATCTAGATTTGCAAGAGAGAGAGAGAGAGAGAGAGAGAGAGAGAGAAAAAAGAAGCCTGCTATAGAGGCAGATTGTGGTCTGGGGCAGGGAAATAGGGGCACATTAGTGTTGGGAAATGTGCACTGGTCGGGAATGGGTGTTGGAGCACTGTATGACTGAGACTCAATCATGAACAACTTTGTAATGGCCCATTGCAAGGTGATGTAATAAATAAAATTTAAAAAAAGAAATCTAGATTTGCATCCGTGCGGATGCAAATTTGCATCCTGCAGAGCCTGGCAAGCTACTTGTATCGTATTTGATATGTCAAATACCAATAAGAATTATAGACCTCATTCACATGACCTGAAGAAATGGTTTGAGGCTCTTTATGTTCCTGGAGTGAGCAGAAGCCCTTGGGCTACACTATCATGTGACAGGACTTATGGAGATGTTACTGGTGCCCGCTCGAGCAAATCAATGATCAACTGGAAGACAAGTGACAAGATTTGCATCCAATATTGCAAATCTATTGATGGTTTATTTGTTCCTTTACTGTTTTAAAAATAAAAAAATTCTAACTGATGCAGATATATTTTCCTAAGTATCAGTCTTGAGAGATCCCCTATTCCAGGTAAAGTGTTCATCCTTACTTAATCTATTGTCATGGTTTGAGACAAAGGCTGCATGACATATTCTCCACTTAGAGAGGCTGTGAATAGCATCCGATTCCTTGAGAAAAGCATGTAGTCATTGTGGTCTGTTAAATACAATTCAGGTGCATCAAGGGCTCCAGATCCCATCTGAGACTGTGGTTTCTGCACTGTCTTTTTACTTCTCCTGGTCCCCTGAACTGAGAAAACCCCTCCTGAAGTCCTTTCAAACCCCAAATCACCCCTGCATTCCCACTACTTCCAAGAGTTCTTGGGTTGTGCATATTTTCTCAATATGTCTATTTTGACCTTCTGTGGAAACAGAAATATTAGACACTGAACTATTTAACCAGTGAAGTAACATCCTAAGGGTACAGTTGTCGGGGAACCCACTGGTGTTCCCAACAGTACCGGGAATCGAGTTCCCATCTATCTCTGAAGCTGGCAGGAATGGAAGAAAACTCAGGAATACGATGCAGTTTTTTATGTTTTATTTATTTTTATTTAATATTTTATTATACCACCGTGAGATATACAATTACAACATTGTTCATGTTTGGAGGTTTTGGTCACATAGTGTTCCAGCACCTCGCCCTCCACCAGTGCCCATTTCCCACCACCGATGTCCCCCATTCCCTCCTCCCTCCCATAGTCTGCCTCCATGGCAGGTTCTTTATTTCTTTTCTTTCTCCCTCAAAAGGACTTTACTATCACAGGTTCCAATACACAATCCAAGAGCAGGGAAAATCTCCGGACTCTGGATTCCCAGCTAGGCCCCAGTCACGTGTAGGCCAAGATGGCTGCCACCACATGTTGAGGACCAACAGAGAAGGGAGACAGAGAACGGAGAGGATGGAGGAGCAAAACACCAAGGGAAGCCAAAATGGCAAAAGAGGGGCTTCTTTCTTCTTGCAGCTTATTTCATAGCTAGAAAACTGCCCAAACTTCTCAGCCCGGCCCATTCTGGGCTGGGCTATCTAGAGATGGAAACAGGAAAACAGCTTTATAGAAATGTAGCACTTCAGGAGGCCTTCTGGCTGTTTACAAGAACCCAGAGCTGTTCAAAGCCTCCCTAGCAGAGCTGGGAGGAGCTACAAGCTAAATGTAACTTCCCCTGGCAGGAAGGATCAAATGCCCTCAGGTAATTTCTCCCAGCACCTCACCTAATGTCTTGAGCCAAGATCTGCCTGGAAATGCCTTTATAGGGTAGAGAAGGGGATTTCTGAGATGGCATGCCTCTGTACCAAAGACTACACTAATGCCAGTGAAATATTTCTCAAAGCCTTCACAAGAGTTTCGTCTACTTCACGGTAGTTTTGTATTTTAGTTGCCTTTGAGTTATCAGGGGAGCCATGCTTGCTTGCTTGGAGGCAAACAGCATTTCACTCTGGTCTAATTACTTAGAGATCCAATATGGTCAGGCAAATATGCTGGTAAGATCCAGCTAGTCCCAAGATGATTGTGGTAGCATGAGAGACTATTTATACCAGCCAGTATAGAACACATGGTCAGATAAACTGCCACATTTAAACTACCCCCTATCTACAAAGTGACCTGAAGGAGGCAATACAGGGCAGATGCAGAGGCTCTTAGGAGTCCAGTCATTATTAAACTGGTAGATTTGAAGAGTAGTGCTTGCTGAAAAAAAATAACAAATTAGATCAGACACCAGATATCTGAAAATCTGAAACTCAAATCATAGCATCCACAAAACTTTAGGAATAATTGTAAAACTGAAGATTTCATCTGTTCTGCAAGACAGGGACAGAAGTCCTGGAAAATCTTCGAACTGTAATAAGCCTCATTGATAAAGAACTCAAATCAATGTTCCTTACAATGACCATGAAAATAAATCAATCACTGGAAGAAAAAATTCAACAATTTAAAAATGAACTGGTCTGGAGTATCAAAGAGTTTATGCAAATGGAATTGTAGGAGTTAAAAAATAAAATAGCAAGTCACGGCAATGAAATTAAACATGCAGAGGATTGTATCAGTGATACTGAGAACAAAATACTAGCCATCACCAGTAACAAAGTATAAAATATAAAAGTAAATGAATTTAAGAGAATACCAAGGAGAAAAGAAAGGTAAAGGGGAATAATGAATGTTGGAAAAATAATAACAGAACTTTTCTTATATCTTGAGAGAGTCCTCTGTGCAGATTCAAGAGGCCCTAAGAGTACCAATCAGAATAGATTCAAAAGCATGGCATGACACACAGTAATCAAAATGTAAAATCAAAATACAAAGACAGACTGCTTAAAGCAGCAAGAAAGAAGAAAACTTCAAATATATGGGAAACATATCAGAAGTCCTAATCCAGATGGGTTCACTGGTTTCACTGGTGAGTTCTATCAAACCTTCAAGAAGATATACTGCCTTTACTCTTTAAGCTCTTCCAAAACACTGAAGACCACGGGATTCTTCCTAATACCTCCTATGAAGCTAACATTACATTAACATCCAGAGCAGACAGAGAAACTTCTAGAAAAGAAAATTTCGGACTAATGTCTCTGATGATTATTAATGCAAAACTACTTAACAAAATCTTAGCTAACTGAATCAAACAACATAACACAAATCATACATACCCTGATAAAGTGGGGTTCATTCCAGGAATTCAAGGATAGTTCAACGTATGCTTCAATGTATGCATATCAATTAACTTGATACACCACATTTGTAAAAGGAAATATAATAATCATATGAACATATCATAGTAAGCCTTTGACAAGATCAAACATCCATTCTTAATAAATCACTTGTATCACTTGTCTTCCCGTTGTTCATCGATTTGCTTGAGCAGGCACCAGTAACATCTCCATAAGCAGTAACATCTCCATATGTTCTGTAGAGTGCTAGTGTAGCCCAAGGGCATCTGTTTACTCCAGGAACATTTATTATAAGACCCCCAACAAAATAGGGACAAACCTTCCTCAAGATAATAAATGCTATGTATAACAAGCTCACAGCCAGTACCCTCTTAAACGGTAAAACAATTGAAATAATTCCCTCTGAGGTCAGGTACATGGCAAGAATGTCCATTCTCTCCAATTCTGTTCAACATAGTATTAGAAGTCCTGTCTATAGCAGTTGGTCAAGAAAAACAAATTAAAAAGAATCCACATTGGAAAAGAAGACCTCAAACTATCAGAATTTTCAGATGACAGGATGATATACATAGAAAACCTTAAAAATCCCCCAAAAGTGCCTGAAATGACAAATCAATGCAGCTAAATGAGCAGCTAAAATATCAAGACTCACTTGATTTTTTTTTGCGCTTTTGGGCCACATCCAGCGATGCTCAGGGGTTTCTCCTGGCTCTGCACTCAGGAATCACCCATGGCGTTGCTCGGGGGCCATATGGGATGCCGGAGATTGAACTCAGGCCGGCATGGGCCGGCAGCATGCAAGGCAAATGCCCTACCCGCTGGGCTATCACTCTGGCCCCATAAGCTGTCACATTATTATTAAAAGAATTAGGAGAAGATGATCAAGCATTATCCCAGTTAAAGTAGTATCCAAAAATATCTAATATTAGTAATCAGTTAACAAAAATGCATGGGAGATGTAAACTGTGAAAACTTTAAATCACTAAAGAAAAAGATAGAAGACCTTAGGAAATGAAAAAATATGGCATACTCATGAATGGAAAGAATCAATAACTTTAAGATGACTATCCTAAGCTATTATATAGATTTAATGCAATCGGCATCCAAATTCAGATGACATTCTTCCAGGATCTAGAAAAGTCAATAATAAACTATATATAGAATCAGAAAAGACCACAAATAGGCAAAGCTATAATGGATAATAAAAAATTGGTAAATATTATTTAACTAATTTGTAGCTTCATTATGAAGCTATAAAGATCAAAACTGTGTAATGCTGCAACATGGTTGGAGCTGGATGATACCATGTTGATGAAGTGAGCCAGAAGAAAACAGACAAACACAGGATGATCTCACCTATCTGTGGTATATAAAATACTGGATGAGAATATGCATTTCAGTAAAGAGGAGATGCTTTGATCATCCTTGATCCCAGTCTTGAGATTGGAGGCAAAGAATGAAGTAAAACATGTGGGGAAGAAGAGAATGGAAAGAAACGGGTGAACAGGATTAGGACTTCAGTTTTACTGGTGATGTGGGGAGAGCGAGCCATATATCCAAAACACAGACTCAAAAAACACTGAAAACATGATTTCCAAGCTGTAGCTACTGGAGCTTTGTAATGTGCCTGTCAAGGTGACAGACAGGTGAGGGACTGGAGATTGGGGGTGAAGATGGAATATGGGAGCACTTGTGGAAGAAAATTGAAACTGGTAGTGGGATTGTTGTTGAATATAAGCCTAAAATTCAACTATAACTGTGTAAAATCAGTAAAAAATCAAAAGAAAATGGCAAGACATATATTTGAGGCAAAACAAAGTCTGTCAAATTTAGAGTGGAACTCTCCAAGATTCTTGAATTGTTTCTTACCCTTGTGGGTTGATAAGAAGATCAGCTACAGGTTTTTTTGGTGTGAGGACTGAAAGAGCCACCACAGAACAATCTTATTTTAAGAAAGAGTCAAGTATGTAACAAGTAGTCAACGTGTGGAGGGGTCAACTGTGTAATTGCTGTTGATCTCTCTTACTGTCAGCACTGGGCTGTCCTGGAGAATCCAAAAGTGCCATTTGAAAGAGCTATGTGAAACTCAAGCAACCATGTTTTGAATTTTCCCCAAGAGAAAACAATACTTAGAAGTGATACAAATATTCTCTCACTTTAACCTCAGAACACACAGTGGATCTGATTCTCAGTGCACCAGTATTGATGCAGAATAACCTGGTTAAGATAATCAATAGGTTGACAGGAGAATCTCTGCACTTGAAGTCAAACTTAGACGATACTTGTGACGAGAATGAGTTTTATGATGTGCAGGGAGAAAAGTCAGTGATCTATAGGCACAATCATTAAGTTGGTCCTATTTGTGACTGAGGGTTAATTAGACCAACAATAAGTTGAGAGATACCTACCTATGTCAATTTAGTTAGATTATAGTGATTTTTGAACAATATAAATAACTTGTTAGGAATAAGGTTAGTTTGAAATTTCTTCTTAAATGCTACCACATATCATGCTTTGATTAAATTAAGTGATTTTTTTATCAAAAAGATTATATTTCATGACCATGTAGAATTTATCCCTGTAATGCAAGGACGGTTCAACATTCACAAGTCAATGAACAATACATCAATACATCAACAATACATCAATAAGAGATGCCACCTGTGCATGGTCTGGGCTGGGACAGGACTCGACTGCCGCTTGCACAGTGGGGACATGGGACCACCCCCACTTGGCTCTGGGGGCTGCCATGGGGGCATGGGGCCATGGGGGCCGGGGGCCCAGGGCATGGTCCAAACTCCTCCTCCCCCCCCCCAGCTGCCTTTGGAAGAGGGGTGGGGGGGTAACCAGCTGGTCCCCTCCCAGGGCCCTGTGGAAGGAGGGGAGGTCACTGGCTCTACTCTTGGCCTCCTTGCCTCCTGACCCCTGTTCTGTGTACTGTAGGGAACTTTCACCTCAAAATCTTTGTTTTTTTTGCAATTTTTTATTATACCACCATGAGACATACAATTACAAAGGTGTTAATAATTGGTTCTTTGTAATACAGTATTCCAGCACCCATCCCTCCACCAGTGCCCCATTTCCACCACCAATGTACCCCATCCCTCCTGCCCACCCCCCAGGCTGCCTCAATAGCAGGTAGCCCCGTTTCCTCTCTTTCTCTCTCTGTATCTTTCTCTCTGTCTCTGCATCTCTATCCCTCTTCTTTTACACATAGTGGCTAGCCCTGCAGGTATTTAGAGTTTATTACTTAAGTCTCTTTGTGAATATTCAATGGTGAGCTTTAGTCTGCCATTACCATTTCCCACACTTAGTAAAACACTGGTATCTATTTATATCCTATTAATGAATGCAGTCATTCTATATCTGTCCTTTTCCTTCTGACTACTTTCACTCAGCATGATAGTCTCCATGTCCATCCATTTGCAGGTAAATTTCATAGCAGAAACACTATCTGTACTTCTTTATTCATCTCTGTGCTATTCACAATAGCTAGAGTCTGGAAACAACCTAAATGCCTGAGAACAGAGGACTGCCTAAAGAAACTGTGGTACACCTACGCTATGGAATACTATGCAGCAGACAGAAAAGACGAAATTATGAAATTTACCTGCGATTAAATTAAGTAATTTTGCATAGCCATGCATATTTTAGGAGGAGCTCAACACTATTAACAAACAGAAATGTTATTCTCACAAAAACTTTTATTTGTGTCTCTAATAGTGACATTGTTAAAGCTATGGATAGACATTTTTCATTTCTTTGGTTAACTGCACTTACCTGAACTCTTTAAGGCATTCACTACTAGCTGTCTGGTATTCCAGCACTTATTAAGCTTGTTCACATCAGGTAAGGAAAGGGAAAAATCCCCAAATTCTTTATTTCTATAACTACATATTAAAATAATAAGTCAAAATTCAGTCAAGAAATGACTAACAGTTAATTCCTATCAACAGAAACCTCTGTACATTCAGCCTCCTCCTGAAGGTGACTACCTTGCCCCTTGGAGTGACTATTTCTCACTATTATCAAATGACTTATAACAAATGGACTCAACAGAATCTCATACATGTTTTATTTCTCAAAATCTTTTTATATGATTTTTAAAGTACAAGTCTATTTTGAAGAAAGGATTTTGTCACAAAATTTCCATCTTTGAAATTATGATTAGGCCTCTGAATAGGTGGACAAATAAATACTTGGATTCAAGATCTAAACTCACATAATCAACTCCTCTTGACTACTATTATTTCTTTTTTTTTTTTTTATCCATGTTTGGAATTGATCCCAGGACTCTTTACAAAGAAGGTGTTCTGTCACCCCATCACTGAGCCACATCCCTGGCAATTCAAGTTTTCGTTGTCTTTCCCACATCCTTTCTTATTTGGGTCCTTTTCCCCCTACTTATATCATTCATTGTTTCTGAGCAGGTCTCTGGAAACAAGGGATGGATGTGTAGGAAGAACGATCTGAAAATCAGTGGTTTCAGCTGCGCCCACTTTGACTCTTGGGGGCAATATTTGAAATCCTTTTTACTTATCACAAAATAGGCATGCTGTCTTATTCTCTAAACTATGTGTTCTCCCTTAAACATGTTTATTTCTCTCCATTTTCCACTCTAAAGAAGACCCTATTCTCTCTGGAACACATATTCCTCTCTTTTCACATCTTTGTAAGTAAATTTTGTTCAATAAAAACTTGCTTCGCTACTGCAGCCCCTCTTGACATTTCTGTACAGGAGACAGATCCAGAACACCTGTGCTGAGGTGCTGACTTTCCCTTCCTGCATAGATCAATTCCTTGCTCCAGCCTTGAGTCCAGTTAGGTCGGCTGACTCATCTCCCCACCAGGCTGAACAGATCAAGTGAAGTTCAGGTGCAGCCTGATGGCTGCCTTTGGGGCTGGGAGGACATGAGCATCCGTGATGTGTAGGTATTTGCAGCAGACTTTCCAGTCTGGTCCCCGTATCCCAATAAGATCTTTCCTTTAAAATAACACTTTCAATATGTCATAATTTCTCTCTCACATGGAGATTGTCTTACTCCTCAGGTTTTTGGTTTGTTCATGTTATAATTTCTTGTTGAGCATGTCTTTTAATTCCTTTCATTTTACATAACTATTCTTTCAATAATACCCTTGCAAATCTGTCCTGTATTTGCTGCTGATACATTTCCTACTTGCATCTAGTTGCATTGCTTCTGAAATATTGCTGGATAAAGTCTCAGATATTGTTGGATAAAGTGCAAAAATTCTAATTTATGCAATGGGGAGAAAAATTTGCAAAGTTTAAGAAGAGAACTACCAGAATGACCACCAACTATGAACTCTTTGGCAGCATTGCGGCAACATGGAAAGATACCATCATTGGCTACATCGATGAAGAATACAACCGACTGGTTTAGCACCTCCATGATTGTGTGAAGAATGCCAAGAGAGAGAAAGACACAAAAGGACGCCTGTCTTCAAAAACTCTAGAGCTCATTCACCAATGTGGCAAGGCATGAGCCTCAGGCTATGAATGCTAACGTCCAAGCTAGCAAAGCAGTATAGAGAAGCCATAAAGGAAGACCTCAAAGAGAGAGGAGAAGAAATACTGGAAGATGCAGCAGAAGCCTGCAAAAGCATTTGCAATGCCCACCGATCTTTCGCCAATTATAAGACCAAGATGACTGCCATCCGATGTCTAATTGATCTATCACATCTTCCATAAAGGCAATGGAGAATATTATACATGACTTATACTCAGATCTCTTTGATAGCTACGCCCACCTGCCCACATACCAAATTCGGAGGAAGGATATGTCATTCCCAATGTTCTCCCTTCTGGAAATCAGACATGCCATGTCGTCCGTTGTTGTAGGACACCTAAAAGCCTAGGCCTCTGCATCTGCCCTGGATTGACTCCTGCTGGTCACTTCATAGATAGGAGGATAGTCTGAATGTGGCAGTCTTATCTGACCATATATTCTGTACTGGCTGGTATAAATATTCTCTCATGCTACCACAAGCATAGTTGGACTAGCTAGATCTTACCAGCATATTTGCCTGGCCACATTGGATCTCTAAGTAATTAGGACCAGAGAGAAATGCTGTTTGCCTCCAAGCAAGCAAAGCATGGCTCCTGATAACTCAAAGAAAACTAAAATACAAAACTACCGTGAAGTAGACGAGACTCTTGTGAAGGCGTAACTGGCATTAAGAAATATTTAACTGGTATTAGTATTAGTCTTTGGTACAGAGACATGCCATCTCAGAAACCCCCTTCTCTACCATATAAAGGCAATTCCAGGCAGATCTCAGCTCAAGATATTAGGTGAGGTGCTGGGAGAAATTACCTGAGGGCATTTGATCCTTCCTGCCAGGGGAAGTTACATTTGGCTTGCAGCTTCTCCCAGCTCTGCTAGGACACTTTTAATTAGCTCTGGGTCCTTGTAATAACCAGATGGGCTCCTGAAGTTGCTACATTCTATGGAGCTGTTTTCCTGTTTTCATCTCTAGATAGCCCAGCCCAGAATGGGCTGGGCTGGGGAGTTTGGGCAGTTTTTTAGCTATAAAATAAGCTGCAAGAAGAAAGAATCTCTCTCCCCCCCCCTTTGCCATTTGGGCTTCCCTTGGTGTTTTGCTTCTCTGTCCTCTCCATTCCCTGTTGGGCCTCAACACGTGGTAGCAGCCATCTTGGCCTACACATGGCTGGGGCCTAGCTGGGAACCCAGAGCCTGGAGGTTTTCCCTGCTCTTGGATTGTATATTGGATCCTGTGATAGTAAAGCCCTTTTAAAACTGCATCAGATTCCTGAGTCTTCATCCATTCCCTGCCGGCCCGAGGTAGAAGGGAACTCGCTTCCCGGCACTGTCGGGTACCCCAGGCAGCGCCCCCCGACAGTCCATAAAGAAGGGAAGAGCACCCGGCCCAGACAAAGACAGCCAAGAACACCTGAAGAATCTGCCATCAGTACTCATCGATACACTGGCTCGGCTCTTCACACGCTACCTGTATGAATGCAAGGTGCCCTCCAATGGAAAGCCAGCAGGACAGTTCTACTGTTCAAGAAGGGAGACATTCACGAGATTGACAACTATCGCCCCATCTGCCTGTTGTCCGTCATCTACAAGCTGTTCACTTGAGTCATCCTGAACAGTATTGGCAGAATATTAGATGAAGGAAAACCATGTGAGCTAGTTGGCTTCTGAAAAGGATTCAGCAAAATCAACCATATCCACACGGTAAGTAAGCTCATTGAGGTTTGTAGGGAGTTCAAGATGCTGCTCTGTTTCACATTCATTGATTTAAAGAAAGCCTTTGATTCTGTGGAGACTGAAGCAGTCATCGAAGCCCTAGCCAAACAGGGTGTTCAAACCCAATACAACAAGATCCTTCATGAGCTATGTTACAGATTCACCACCAGGATCTCAACATTCTATAAGGAGGTGATCATTGATGTCAAAAGAGGGGTTTGGCAGGGTTATAGCATTTCACCAAAATCTTCAGCACCACCCTCGAGAACATCATGTGACAATTAGATGGGATGGAATGGGAGTGAAGATCGATGGTCAGAAACTACACCACTTCGCGCTTCGCTGTTGACATCGTTCTAATAACACCGAACATCAGCAAAGCGGCACAAATGCTGGCCAACTTTGACCGAGAGTGTGGAAAGATAGGTCTACAGCTGAATCTCAACAAAACTATGTTCATGAAAAATAAATTAGTTCCAGAGGCCCCATTCACTCTCAATGGAACAGACATCTCTGAATGCAGCAGTTATGTGTACCTAGGTCGAGAACATGAATGACCTAAAACCTGAGCTGCACAGGAGGAAGAGAGTGGCATGGAATGCCTTCAAAAGCATTGAAGAAATAGCTAAAAAGACAAAGAACCTTTGGCTCCTGGCACATCTCTTCGACTCCACCTTTCTCCCTGCATTAACACACGCCTCAGAGACCTGGGCTTTATGAAAGCAGGATGAGAACGCTATTTGGTTCTCCCAAAGAGGAATCAAAAGAGCTATGCTTGGAATATCACGCCTCACTAAGTGAGAGAAGGAATCCGGGGTTCTGACCTCCATCGCTATTCCAGAGTCAGGGATGCTGTCTCTTTTGCCAAGGAAGGCACCGAAAATCAGATGGGCTGGACATGTAATGCGATTTGGAGATGACTGCTGGACTAGAGTTGTTACTGACTGGATCCCATGGGATGTCAAAAGATCAGACTTCTTCGTCAAGACCCCTAACGAATGGTTTGAGACTCTTCATATTCTTGAAGAAACCAGATGCCATTGGGCTACACTGGCACGTGATAGGGTCAAATGGAAATGTTACTGGTGCCCGCTAGAGCAAATTGATGAATAACAGGAGATCAAGTGATCAAGTGAAAGTCTCAGATTGTTCCTGTGTGAGTTTGCTAAAATTCCTGCATTTTGCTGAAACCTCGCCTTGAAGATCCCTAACCATTTTTTTTATGTTATGGTCAGGGCTTCTGTTTCCTTCAAGAACTCATCTCCCTTTCCAGTGTTTGTCTCAGTCTCTTGGAGTGAGTTGATGGTATCATTTACTTTGGTCTCATTTTACATTAGGTATATAACTTAATGGTTATAAAATATAAATAAAATACTTTGGCTCTTACTTAGAGATGTTTGAGATTTTAGATAACTCCTTCCTTTAGTGTCCGGCCCTTGTTGACAAATTCATTTATTGCTTTCTCTTCCATAGATCCACAGTTATTGTCCTCATTGTTTCTCCTTTTCCATAGGCAATCTTGTTCTGAGAACAACCTTCTCTACTGTGTCTCAGCTTTCTTCAGCCCCTTTCCTTAAGCTTGAACCATGATCAAGTTCTCTTCTCCAGAAAAAAAAAATCCCAAAACAGATCAAAACCTTTCTTTTATTCTGTGACATAGGTGGAACCCCCCAAGAGGAGCTCAGGAGGTTTGGATGCTCCCTTATTGCATTTTTTAGCCAATGGAACCAAGGACAAAGTGTTGCTCTTGCTCTTCCAGTATGTTCAAGTGTCATACCTGTGTTACTTTGGGGATCATGTTCTACCAGAGGCTAAACTGGTTTCAGCCACATGCAAGGCAATACCTTAACTTCTCTACTATCTCTTTGGTGTTCTATGATATTTTGAGTTTTCAAATATTATTTTTCCATTATAGTTTGTTGTAGGTCACACCCCTAATTAGCCTTGGGCCTCAGTTAACCCCCTAGTCTCTGGATCTGTTAAGAACCTGCTGCTTGTTGCCTGAGGCTCTTTCCTGTGTATCACATTGGGAAATAGGGGCAGAAAGACAGTTTGGATATGTGACTCTCTGAATGTCAGAATATTCTTACCATGAATTCTATGTTAGCTGGTCAAAGTATTTCCTCTCATGACTCTCAAGGGTTCCCACGGGGAGATATGTGTAGTATTATTAGAATGACCTTGGCAATGTTTGGCTCCACCATATTGTAATCAGCCATGCTAGATAAAAGAGCCCTGCCAATTTGTCCCTGGACAAATGAACATGACTCAGTAATACCAAAAGGCAAAACAAGCTACATTATTATGAGACGGATTGGACATGGTCACTTGTCACTTGTCTTCCTGTTGTTCATTGATTAGCTTGAGCAGGCACCAGCAATGTCTCCATTTATTGGGAATGAGGTCCATTATTATTACTGTTTTTGGAATATTGAATACACCATGGGTAGCTTTCCAGTCTCTGCCGTGACTCTGGGTTCATCCCAGGGGGCCCATAATATCCCAATATTATGGATAATATTATGCTATTCTCCATAAATTAATTCCTGAGCTGCTCAGGTATGCTGCCCCTTCCCCTGGTGCATTGTAAAGAGAACTTTGAGAGGCAGTTATCTGGCTCTAGCAAACAAGTATTTATAAGGCCTGAGTGGAGGCACCTGGGATATGCATTAGAAGCTTGATTTATGTTCCTTGGTTACCCAGTCCAAGAAAGGCTGGGATGTAGCCCTTGGTGGACTTTTGGGATACCAAAGATGTGAAAAAGAAGAAGGGACTTCTATCTTGGGTCTGGGCTCCGACCTGAGCACATGGTCTGTGTTTGGCTAGGAATTGGAACTTTGGGGTTTTCCTGACATTGGATTGTATTATAAGAGCCTGTTTAAGTAAAGCTTTTTGGAACTTTGCTGTATTCGTGAATTTCACCCATCTATCTGCTGGGTCTTTGAGGTAGAAGGGGATACACTCCCTGATATTGCCTGGGAACTGCAAGCAGTTCATCTGTTTTGTTTCAATTCCTGACTTTGCTTAAATATACTGTAACCTGACTTTGGTTGCTCATTATTTTCACATCATCAGATGCTCTGCATTTTATTCTATTTCATCTATGACATCTTCAATGTGCTAATTGATATTAGGGGTTGTTGGCCCCTTAAGCCCCACTTTCACACTAGTGCTATGAAGTGGTATGATGATATTAACATGGGAGTGGTTATACATGCTTCTGGAATGTACACACACATTTCTTTTCTTTTTTTGGGAGGAGCACACCTAGTGGTGCTCAAGACTTACTCCTGGCTGTGCACTCAGAAATTACTCCTGATGAGCATCAGGGGACCATATGGGATGCTGTAGATCAAAGGCCATATGCAGGTAAACAGTCTACCTGCTGGGCAATTTCTCCAGCCCCAAGCCCTCTTCTTGAGATGCCCTAGTCTCAGTGGACTTCCTTCTCTCTGTGAACAAATCTCATTTATCCTTCAAAGTCTAGTTCAGACAATACCTCTATTAATTTATTTTCAGTGGAAATTCATATTTCTAGTATGCTCTACCCAAAGAATCTTTCTACAAGCTGGGTTTCTAAAATAACTTTTTAATAAAAAAGCTTTCTACTTTTGAGAAAGAATAGGGTAATAATATTAACTCTTAGATCTGTATCAGAAATAAAATCTTGTTATATATCTCTTTTTATGGTGGCAGGTTGATATAGTATATCACTTCACTTAGATCACTTGTCTCCCCGCTCAATTTGCTCAAATGGCACCAGTAACATCTTCATACGCCCTTTCGCCTGCTAGTGTAGCCCAAGGCATCTGCTTGCTCCAGGACCATGAAAGCCTCAGGTCATTCCTTCAGGTCTTGGGAATGAGGTCTTTAATTGTTACTGGTTTTTTGCGTATCAAATATGACACGGGTAGCTTGTGAGGCTCTGATACAGTATAACTAGTTTTAATTCTCTATACTTTACTTATCATTTGTCATTTCCCTTATTTTTAGGGTAGGGGTGACTTGTAGCTTCTAAGCAGTGTTTAGGGGCCCAGAGGGCACTCTCATGCAGTCTGGATGGTTCAATTCATGGGCCTGTGATGCATTGCTATAGAGGTGTATCAGCACAGTGGGCCACCAAGGCCATCAAGGCTATCCTTAAGTACTACGAAGAAAAATAACTTGGGGATTCTAAATGCCAGGCATGTGCTCTAGGACCCTACACTAAAGTCATATTACCAGCCTTTTCTCTGTATTTTAGTGCATTATCAAATTAACCTTAATTCTAGTCAGTAAGCCTTGATAGCTCTCATTAAAGATGGTCTAGTAAAATTATTGATAGTATTTGTTTCAAAACTTGAATTTTCAATTTTATTTTTCATCCTGAATTGTAAACTGTCTTTTTTTGGTTAACAAAATGAACTTATTTTACATTTCTTTTTTTTTTTTCAGACAAGGTTTTCCTTATAGAAATACTCATGCCTATGTTTCATAGAATTGTAGAATGCGGATTTGGTTTAAAAATAAACATGTGATTACATTAGGTTAAAGAAGAAAACAATATTGTTACTTGATAATAGCAATTAACATCCAGATATGGCAATGGAACTAAATAACAACCCATCAATAAACTTATGTTAACATTTAGTTTATATTTTCTCAGGGTAAATGTTAAGAAAATGGACTGTCTGAATGCAGATGTCCTGTTTATAATTGGACTGGAAGTATTTCTCTTACTGTGCTCTGGGACAATTCATGTCTCTTTTATTGTTCACCTATTAATGACACTGGTGTCATTGATTCTTCTGAACTCCATAGCCATGCAGATTGATAGCAAAAACAGTCCTGGCAAGTGTGAGACTTTTAGATGTCGCCTGTCTAGACACAGTCAGGATTACTGGAAATCTGTCTCTTTTTCTTTATTTCATGGATACTTTACTCTTATGCACTTAAACATCAGTGTCTAAGGGAGTAATAATATCTTTTGCTCTCCTCTCCCTATATCCATATGAGTTAATGGAAATGGTATCTCAGGAAGCTTTGATGGATATTGTCAGGGATGCCACCGGGGCCCCTGACAGTGTCAGGACAGAAGTTCTCTTCTACCTCCGAGGATGCTGGGAGAACAGATGAAAACTCCTGAGTCCGGTGCAGTTCCAAAAAGGCTTTTAATAGTAAAAAATCTCTACCACCGCAATCCAATATAATGAAAGAACTCTAGCTCTGGTCAGAACTTAGACCATACAAAAGAGCCTGAGTCTCCCACCAAAGAGAGAGGATCTCACCCGAGAGGAGTCCTACCCAAAAGAAGGAGCAAAAGGCCAAGGAGCAAAAAATCCAAGGAGCAAAAAGCTGAGGAGCCAAAAGCAGGTGCCCTTATATACACCAAAGTAATCCAACAGGGAGGGTCATGTCAACAAAGAAATCTAAACAGAGTGTAGAAAGGCGGTGCCACATCCTATTGCAGGTATAAATAAAGATTATGCCAAGGACTGATCACGAGATTATCTCTTATGAAAAACACTGGAGAGAGAGAGAGGGCTGATATAAAATAATACATCTTAATTTCATGAGCTTCATGTAATCTAGATGGTACCCACAAGGTCCTTCTTATTTATTATCTGCACCAGGGTGACTCTGAGTATCTTGTTCTCCATATACTGAAAGGGTCACACTCGCCTGCTTGAGAGCAAACTAGTATGATCCTTCCTATAGTCTTCCTATAGTCTCAATGTAGCCAGGGTGGTAGTCTCCTGGTAAATTCTAACTGTCCCATTCTGGGTGCAGTGGGTATAAAGAGGAGCTGTGCCCAATCTAGAAAACATAGAAGTCTTAGTAGATATACAATAAGTCAGAAGTTATTCAGAGTGGAGGTGACTTCTGTAACTGTCACACCCTCTAGCAGTGTTTACATAGAAGAGAGTTCTCATTAGAATGAACCTTTGCTTAAATAGATTAAGATGTGAGTGGGCAAAACACCAAAGCTCCCAGATTAGCTAAACCTGTCATCCAACAGGGTATCCTAAGTATTTTGTATATTTTTTCACGTACAAATATTTTGAAATGGTCCTATCCAGTGCACTATCTCTCTAGACTCCAAATTCAACTCTTTACTGCCTTAGATATGGAAGTCTTAAAGTTTAATTCAAATATGAAAACAATTTTTCCCATATATTCATATGTTTTGAGTGGATTTGGTGGCCTAGGGTGAGTGTATGTGTATGTGAATAATATGAGTGTGTGAATAATCATGTCTTTATTATCCTAAACCATTGAATCAACAGTCATGAATATAAATAGGGATGAGATAAAAAAGATTTTTTGTACCTAGATAAAATTTGTCAGCATGCTCTGGAAATGAAATAATTCCACTGCATGTCAGGAGTGGGGTAAATGTTGGTGGAAGCAAGTTCTTTAGGACTTGATTTGAAAATGACCCTACTAGGATAAGAACTTCTCCAGTCAATTTTTTTGTCCAATATGAACAAAATGTCCATTTTCAGTGATCATGACTGTATGGGCATTGTGACTATCTTCTCTATGCCATCACAGACAGCTGATTAATATACTAGTATTTTTCATCTACTTTTCTGCACCTTCTTGAGGGTTTGAGGTAATGAAAAACTAGGAAACTCTGGGCCTTCTTGAAAAGAAGTTTTGTTTTTAAGAGAGAGAAGCAACTTCTCATTTGTTACTTGTTTTCCTGTTGTTCATCAATTTGCTTGAGCAAGTGCCAGTAAAGTCTCCATTCATTGTGAATGAGGTCCATTATTGTTACTGTTTTTGGCATATCGAATACACCATGGGTAGCTTGTCAGATTCTTCCATGACTCTAGATTCATCGCAGGGTACTCAGTCTTATTTCTATGTCAGACCATCAACCATCCAGGGGCCCATGGGGCAGAGCCCTGGGTGTAGACAAGTCTGTCTCCTGTCTGCTACCTGCAGATGCAACAGGGCACTGCAGCCACACCTGCAAACTTGAGGGGCAGGAGAGAAGCAACAGGTTAGCTTAATAGACAGCAAAGTGGAGAGATGGTGAAAAGAGACCAAAGATGGAGAAGTTGAGCCATTGGATCAATTGACCCTAAATCCAGCATTTCTTCTGGACTGCCTCTAGAATGAACTAATGCATTTCTTTACTCTCAAAGTCACTTGGAGACAAGATTAATTTATTTGAAGTTTGAAAGAAAATAGACCATTATTTTTTTCTCTGGGTAGAGAATAGAGTTATCCAGAGAAACGAACAAGTTTGAGCATTCCTTTGGTTTTGCTTTGATTCCACAGGCTATTTTCTAAAATTAAATTTATAAGTCTTCTAAGTAGATTGCAGTAATACTTTAATGGAAATCTGGATACCTGATTCTACTCATGAGTTTTCTAATAGCTAAATGTGCAACTTGTAGGATAGAAGTATAGGATATATCTATTAGATTTTATAACAGCAAACACTTTGAAATGTATAAGCAAATTCTTAAAATGTAGATCATAAATCCTTTTAAAGATTGTGATTAATTTTTATTTATCTATGGGAATACTATGGTTTAATTGTAATGTAAAATAATATATGGGCCACATTGTAGAAATCTGGGTTAGAGTCACAGAAAGTCTTTTCAAGTCAGCTAGTAGTCCAATTTGTCTTAGCCATCAACAATCTTACCTGTTCTATTCCTGTACTTTATTCTTTTCAGTTGTGAAGAAACCAGGGGTTCGAACAATGATGCTTATTTGGATGGATGACCAAATGTATGGGGTTATAGGAATCATCAAGCTGGAAGGAACCACAAGAGGTCAATACAGTTCACCTTCTTGCTTCTGTACTGGACTCCATCAAAAGTGCCCAGAAAAATGGATCAGAGATTCACAGGGATTTCAAGATAATGATGCCATAGATTTCAACTAGGTTGCTTCATTTGAATTGTCTCAGAGTGGATAAATCAGGTTATTTTTAATCTGATGTATTATATATTTTATAAATAATAAAATAAATATTTATTATAATAAATAATATTAAATATGTATAATTAATTTATTTTTAGTATATGTATTTGTTTCTTATGTACTTTTACTTGACAATTTTAATAACGTTTGCATTGTCTTACTGTCAAAAATTAGAAAATGAAGCACAACTTTTGAAAATTTTATCCTGAGTAACACCTGCTCACTGAAAATTTAAAATGACAATATTGACCTCATTAGGAATAATGCTTGGACTGGAAAAATAAGGAAGGCTGGTTAACTTGAGTTTTGTAATTGACAAAATGCAAACTAATATATAAATTCTTTCCTACAGGAGTTGATTTAATTTACTCACTCTTTAATTTAAGCTACTTTTCTTCTGCAACCTTCTCTGTCGAGTGGGAATGAACTCTAATTACCATTCTCTTCGTAATAATTCTTCATTCATTTAAAGTTATTAACTTTCTCTTCAAATTTCTTATTAACAAGACTAAAAAGTTTCATTTCTCTTAATCTTTCCTTATATATTATATTTTCAAACATAACTAATTTCATTGCATATCCCTGGGGGGTTTCTCCAAGTTCTCCACATCTCTAAGTAGTGGCATTGTAGATAGGACTAAAATAACACTGCTGGCCATTATGAGAGATAGTTTCTATGCATCTACTTTGTACAGAGAGTGCAGTGTGATGGCATGGAACACGGCCTCTAGAGTTAGGCAGTATGCCTAAGTTTGAATATATAGATTTAACACTTTGACATATTTTTTAAGCCTTTAGGCTTAGTTTCTTTGAAATAGGCATAATAAAAATCATCAGCAGAATACATTATTCAGAGCACTGAATGAATCAGTATGCATAAAGAATTCAGCAACACCTGGAAGGTAATTGTTATAAGAGAGGGGTTGGCCTTGGGAAAAAGGACAAAGCAGAAAGAATCATTAGCTTCTAAAAAGTCATTATTTCCTTTGAAGTACAGAAGCTCCTTGTTGCAATGGAATTCATTTGTTTCACTTCTGCTTGCATTGTCAATGACATTGCAACATTGAAAGTAGCTGTCATAAGGGGTCTTCTTATGTTTTCCTTTATGTAATTTATTGTTTCAGATATGATATCAAGGTCTCTAACCTATTTTAAATTATTTTATATGAAATAGGATACTCAGTTTATTTTGGAGGAAAGAAAACTTTTTTTTTCAAGGTAGATGTCTTATTTTATTTTTTTTATTTTTTATTTCTACAATTACAAAGATATACAATTAAAAAGTTCATATTTGGGTTTTGGTCATACAGTGTTCCAGCACCCATCCCGCCACCAGTGCCCATCTCCCACCACCAACGTCC
The DNA here is from genome assembly GCA_021461705.1 of Cryptotis parvus. Classification (NCBI taxonomy): domain Eukaryota; kingdom Metazoa; phylum Chordata; class Mammalia; order Eulipotyphla; family Soricidae; genus Cryptotis; species Cryptotis parvus. Next base: position 15,528 of record JAJIBD010025024.1, on the reverse strand, counting down.
CGGTTCCCTCCACCCTCCCCCAGCCCGCCTCCATGGCAGGTTCTTTATTTCTTTCCCTTTCTCTCTCTTTCTCTTTTCCTTCCCCTCTAGACTATGGGTTACAGAACATACATTAAAGGGTTGTCATGTGTATCGCTTTTGCCTCTATTTAATGCTCAGTTCTAGGTTGGCATTAGTACTTTCGACAATTGTTAGCACACTGTTCCATTTTCTGTCTTACCTAGCCTCTGACTCCCACACGTTTGTGATAATTTCCACCTTTGACAAGACCTCCTGATATATGTTTCACTTGACCTTGGATATTGGTATGTGCATATGTGCATATGTAAATAGCATATATTTATGTTATGCAGATAAATGCAGTCATTCTGTATCTGTCTCTCTCCTTCTGGCTAATTTCGCTCAACATAATCTTCTCCATGTCCATCCATTTATAGGCAAATTTTATAACTTCATTTTTCCTAACAGCTGCATAGTATTCCATTGTGTAGATGTACCAAAGCTTCTTTATCCAGTCATCGATTTTCGGGCACTCTGGTTGCTTCCAGATTCTGGCTATTGTGAATAATGCTGCTATGAACACAAAAGTAGGGATGGTGTTTCCGCTGGCGTATTTTTGGCTTCCCAGAGTAGATTCCCAGGAGTGGTATGGCTGGGTCAAATGGGAGTTCAATTTCTAGTCTTTGGAGGAATGTCCATATTGTTTTCCAGGAAGGCTGTACCAGTCGGCATTCCCACCAACAATGGATGAGTGTCCCCTTTTCCCCACATCCACGCCAGCACTTGTTGTTCTTGCTCTTTTGAAAATGTGCCAGTCTCTGTGGTGTAAAGCGGTATCTCATTGTTGTTTTGATTTGCATCTCTCTGATGATTAGTGATGATGAGCATTTTTTCATATGTTTCTTGGCCATTCGAATTTCTTCCTTGCTGAAGTTTCTGTTCATTTCTTCTCCCCATTTTTTGATGGGGTTGTTTGTTTTCTTCTTGTAAAGTTCTACCAATGCGTGATATATCCTGGATATTAACCCCTTATCAGATGGGTATTGGGTGAATATTCTTTCCCATTCTGTGGACTGCTTTTGTATCTTAGTCACTGTTTCTTTTGAGGTGCAGAAGCTTTTTAGTTTCATGTAGTCCCATATGTTTATCTTTTCTTCTAGTTGCTTTGTTAGTGATGTTTCACCTTTGAAGATGCCTTTAGCTTCAATGTCTTGGAGGGTTTTTCCTATATTTTCTTCAATGTAGTTTATGGATTCAAGTCTGATATTGAGATCTTTAATCCATTTTGATCTGATTTTTGTGCATGGTGTTAGACACAGTTCCAAATTCATTTTTTTACATGTCGCTGCCCAGTTTTCCCAACACCACTTGTTGAAGAGGCTTTCCTTACTCCATTTTAGACTCGTTGCACCTTTATCAAAGATTAAATGATCATGTGTTTGAGGTTGGGTGTCAGGATACTCAATTCTATTCCATAGGTCCACAGGTCTGTTTTTATTCCAATACCATGCTGTTGAAAGCCTTCCCCCTGAGATCAGGGACAAGACAAGTTTGCCCACTCACACCTCTTTTATTCAATATATTACTGGAAGTACTTGCCATAGCAATCAGAGAAGAAAAGGACATCAAGTGCATCCGGATAGGCAAGGAAGAAGTCAAGGTATCATTATTTGCAGATGACATGATATTATACCTAGAGAACCCTAAACTCTCTACCAAAAAACTCCTAGAAACAATAGACACATATAGTAGAGTGGCAGGATACAAAATCAACACCCAAAAGTCGGTGGCTTTCCTATATACAAATAACGAAAGTGAAGAAAGGGATATTAAGGAAACAATTCCATTCACAATTGTGCCACAGAAAATCAAATACCTAGGAATCAACTTACCCAAGTGTGTAAAGGACCTGTACAAAGAAAACTAAAAGACATTGCTCCAAGAGATAAAAAGAGGACACAAGGAAATGGAAACATATTCCCTGCTCATGGATGGGGAGAATCAACATTGTCAAAATAGTAATACTCCCTAGAGCTATGTACAGATTCAATGCAGTCCCTATAAGGATACCCATGACATTCTTCAAAGAAATTGACCAAACACTCCTGAAATTTGTATGAAACAATAAACCCCCAAGGATAGCTAACGCAATCCTCAGGAAAAAGAATATGGGAGGCATCACCTTTCCCAACTTCAAACTGTACTACAAGGAAGCAAATTTTTTTGACAGAATTAATTTATATAGTAAGATGACAAGCTATAAAACCAACACATCGAAATCTTTGGTATTTGTACACAAATATGAAGTAGAAGAAAAAAATTTAAAAATTGAAATTTACAATTGGCCTCACAAATCAAGTAACTGGGGATTGGCTCAACAAAATATTTATATACATACATAACTATAAGGGTCAGTGAGGTAGTATTGCTGGTAAGGTGCTTGTGATGCACACAGTGGATTGTTAGATCCCCAGCACCCTCTGTGGTCCCACTAAGCACCAGGAGGTCCCTGAATGTATAGCAAGAATAACCCCCAAGTACCAGAGAGTATGACCCCAAACAAAATAAAACAGAAAACTTTAAGTCACTGCTAAAGGAAATAGAAGAAGGCACAAGGAAATGAAACCCTGCTTCTGGTTGAAAGAACAAGGTTTGTGAAGATGATCATCCAACCCTTAGTACTATACAGATTCGTTGGAGTCACTATAAAAATACCCAGGTTTTTTTTTATTTATGTGCTTATCTATCAAACACACATTTCTGAATGCAGCAGCTATGTGTACCTAGATCGAGAAGTCAACATGATGAACGACCTAAAACCTGAGCTGCATAGGAGGAAGAGAGTAGCATGAACTGCCTTCAAAAACAATGAAACAACAGCCAAAAGAACAAAAACCTCTGGCTCCGAGACACATCCCTTACTCCACCGTTCTCCCTGCATTAACATACACCTCAGAGACCAGGGGCCCTACGAAAGCAGGATGAGAGCACCATTTGAGTCTCCCAAAGAGGAATCGAAAAAGCCATGCTTGGGATATCATGCCTCACTCAAGCGAGAGAAAGAATACGGAGTTCCGATCTCCATCGCTATTCTAAAATCAAGGACACTGTCTCATCTGCCAGAACATCAAAAAAATAAGATGGGCTGGTCATATAATGTGATCTGGAGATGACCGTTGGACTAGAGCCATCACGGATTGGATCCCATGGAATGTCATGGCCGCCCATGTACAAGATGGTCAGGCTTCCTTATCAAGACCCTGAACTAACAGTTCGAGGCTCTTAATATCCCTGAAACAACCAGATGCCATTGGGCTACAATGGCATATTATAGGGTCAAATGGAAACATTACTGGTGCCTGCTCGAGCAAATCGATGAATAACAGGATATCAAGTGATCTATCTATCTATCTATCTATCTATCTATCTATCTATCTATCTATCTATCTATCTATCAATCATCTCTCTATCTCTCTATCTCTCTCTATCTCTATCTCTCATCTCTCTATCTTTCTATCTCTCTATATATCTGTCTATCTCTCTGTCTCTCTATCTCTCTCTATAACTCTCTATCTCTCTATCTCTCTATCTATCTCTCTATCTATCTCTCTGTCTATCTCTCTCTATATTTCTATTTCTCTCTATCTCTCTATCTTTTCTATCTCTCTGTCTCTCTATCTATCTCTCTCTATCTATCTGTCTATTCATTTTTGGACTTCAGTTTTTAAAATTTTTTATTTAAATAATTTTATTGTAACATCATGAGACACATTAACAAAGCTGTTCATGATTGGGTTTCAGCCATACCATGTTTCAGCACCCATGTCTCCACCAGTGCACATTTCCCACCAGCAATGTCCCAAATTTACCTCCCTTTTCCCACCTTCCACCTGTGTCTATGGCAGGCACTTCTCATCTCTCTCTCTCTCTCTCCCTCCCTCTTCTTTTGCCACATCTTATTTTAGAGACATAGACCAAATGCAGCTAAAAATTATTTGGCACAATAAAACTTACCCAAATAGTCAAAGAAGGTAGGAAAACACAGAAGGTGGGTGATTTGCCCCAACTTCCATTATTCTTTAAAGCTATTGTAATTAAGATAGTGTGATATTGGTATAAAGACAAATTCTGAAATAAGTGGAATAGAATTGAGAGTCAGGGACATACCGTTTACCTGCTTATCTTTAAAGCAGGATCTAGGCACATGAAGTGGAACAAGGAAAGCTTTTCCAAGAAACAGTGCTATGAAACTATATACACACCATTTCAACACATGGTGCTCAGGTCAGCTACATGCAAAATAACAAAACAAAACAACTGATGAACAAAAACCAAAACAAACATACTAATTTTTAAATTTTCTTTTTGAATTTATCATTGTAATTGGCAGAGGGTTGGAAGTATAAAGCCACAAATCACAAGTAATGATCTATTGAAAAAGAGGAATAAAGATAAAAATAAATGACCTTTGTTTGGTATCCTATATTGGAACTTACATTGTGGTTGGTATTAAAAACATGATTTTCTATCTTATTTGAAGTTAATATTATGGGAGAACTGCTGGGTTCCCCCGACAAAATTTGGGAGCAGGGTATAGGGATCCCCTTCTGCCTCAGGGGATTGGTGGACAGAGAGATGCGAGAATCCAGCAAAATTTCAAAAGGCTTACTCACACTTGTTCTGGTGTCACTGTCACTGTACCACTGTCTTCCCGTTCATCATCGATTTGCTCGAGCGGGCACCAGTAACATCTCCATATGACCTGTCTCATGCAAGTAGAGCCCAATGGCATCTTCTTGCTCCAGGAACATAAAGAGCCTCAAACCATTCCATCAGGTCATGTGAATGAGCTCTATAATTGTTACTGGTATTTGGCATATCAAATACGACACGGGTAGCTTGCCAGGCTCTGCCGTGTGGGTAGCATACTCTTGCAGTCATCTCAAAATCCAGCATTTATTGATGAACCATGCAGCTGTGATAGGCTGGTCTGCTGGGTGGAGTTCTGACCAGGGGGAAGTCCGGATGTGGAAAATGGAGGCCCTCTTGGAGTGGGGGTCGTCTGGCTTGTTGTGAGGCTCTACTCGGGTGGCGGGCCAGGGCTAGAACCTGCCATCCCTCCTGTGCACCTCATAAGCGGCTGGGCACAGGGAGAGCCAGTAGCAGCTCTGCCCCATGTCTCTTAGTGGTCTGGTAAACAATCTAATAATAGGAAAACCCTGGACTTTAGGTTTCTAACTGGGCCCAGGCCACGTGTAGGCTGAGAATCCTAGGCCAAGATGGCCACTACCACATGCTAAGGCCCAACAGGAAAGAGATAGGAGAGGAGGACTATTGGAGGACAGGTTTAGCTATTCTGGGAGTTGTGTTGTTTTGCCCACTCCCAGCTTAATCTATTTAAGCCAAGGTTCATTCTAATGAGACCTCTCTTCTATGTAAACACTGCTAGAGGGTGTGGCACTTACAGAAGTCACCTTGATTGAATAACTTCTGACTTATGCATCTACGAAGACTTCTATGTTTTCTAGATTGGGCACAGCTCCTCTTTATACCCACTGCACCCAACGTGGGACAGTTAGAATTTAACAGGAGACTACCACCCTGGCTACGTTGAGACTATAGGAAGACTATAGGAAGGATCATACTAGTTTGCTCTAAGCAGGCGAGTGTGACCCTTTCAGTACACGAGAACACGATACTCAGAATCACCCTGGTGCAGATAATAATAAGAAGGACCTTGTGGGTACCATCTAGATTACATGAAGCTAATGAAGTTAAGATGTATTACTTTATAATCAGCCCCCTCTCTCTCCAGTGTTTTACATAAGAGATAATCTCGGTAGGGATTAGACCTTGGCATAACCTTTGTTTATACCTGCAATAGGGTGTGGCACTACACTCTGTTTAGAGTTCTTTGTTGACATGCCCCTCCCGGTTGGATTACTTTGGTATATATAAGGGGCTGACTTGAGGCCCCTTCGCCTTTATACCTTTAGGGCCTTTGGCTTTTGGCTTTTGACTTTTTGCTCTTTGGCCTTTTGCTCCTTCTTCTAGGTAGTACTCAGCTCGTGTGAGATCCTCTCTCTTTGGTGGAAGACTTAGGCTCTTTTGTATGGTCTAAGTTCGGACCAGAGCCAAAGATTGTTCATTATATTGGATTGCTGTGGAAGAGCTTTTGTACCATTAAAAGCCATTTTTGGAACTGCACCGAACTCATGAGTTTTCATCTGTTCTCCCGGCATCCTCGGAGGTGGAAGAGAATCTCTGTCCTGACACTGTCGGGGACCCCGGCGGCATTCCCCGACAGTAGTGTATTATTTTTCATTGCTTTTCTGATGAGAGTTTCCATTTGGGTTTTGAAAATAGTGAGTTTAAAAATTTTTCCCATTTTATCTTATTTTTAAATTTGCTATTTTCTATTAATGTGCTTCAACCACACAAAAAGGGTACTATTATTTTTTATTATTAGTTTATATATAGTTTGAATTAGTTTACATTTGCATACTGAATTTACATTGCCTTCATCTGAGAATGTTATATTTCTTTTAATATTTGAACTTTGATTATTACATTATTTTAAATGGTTTTTACAGATATAGTCTATTCAACTCTATTCAGTACTGCTTTTGGTATTTTCTTAGAAATTCTTGCTCAAATACATTATATATATATACTTATAAATAAGTCTATATATTTATCTATATATTTACATATATATAGACATATAAATATGTCTATATATTGACTTATTTATATAATAAAGTCATTTGACTCCATTCATTTTGGTAAATTGTATTAGATGTTATAAAATTAGCTTTCTTCCCTTTCTGCATAGACCTAAATATTTTTCTTTTTTTCCTATATCCTTTATTTTTTTCTTTTTCTTTTCAGTAAGAAGCAAAGATTTGTTTAAATCATGCAAAGAGACCAGAAGCAGCTGCAGGCCACATAAGGTGGGACAAAAAGGCCAATCTGGTGGCTGGCTCTGGGAGAATCTTTAGCTCCTGACCAGTGTTTCTACAGCAGAGTTGACCTGTTTCTGTATTACGAAAGGAGCATTTAGGCACTTATGCTCTCAAGGTTTCTAGTAAAGTCATAGAGGCAACAATCTTCTGTTGATTGAATTTTAGCTTAATTTAATTGAATTTCCTTGGCAATCACAGATGGTGTCTTGAAAGAGCTAGAGGCTAAAAAGGGGTACTCTACAAGCCAAATGAAAACATATTAAGTTATAATCAGAAGCCCAAGCAAATGGAAGCACAAGTGTAAGTTCCAACAGTGAGTCATGGTGTATATTCATGCTACAGCCTAGGGTGTGTGTGTACTGGTCTTCAAGTGCTTGGTGCAGAAATGTTTCCTAGGAGTGTATTCTAGGGATTAGAATCTACCATGCAGTGTTCAAAATTGTCAGCCCAAGATGATTAAGGGAAAGCACTAAATATTCTTAAATAAGTGCAAACAATGCACTTTTGATGGGAAACAACAGAGATTTTGAGCTAACAACGGAGTTTTCTCTTAGGCCAAAGAGGGGAGAGAGAAGCATCTTGGCTTCACTAATTGTGCTTTCAGTTTGTCTTATGAAAGAATTGTCTTATGGAGTATTGAACTTATTTTTGATGTTTTTTGTATCCTGCTGACCTGCACATAAGGGTCCCCGTTTCTGCTGGAAAGAGGCTAGAAGCCGAGGGCTGCTCACCAAACTGCGTGTGCTGGGAAGAAAGGGGGCTTTGAATAGTGTTAGGTTTGTGCCTCCAGATGTGGTTATTTATTCCCCATTTAATAGCCGTTTCCTGTAATCAGTAAAAACGGATCAATTGTCCCTAATGAGGATGGAGCCAAGAGGTTTGCCAGAAGGCTAGAGAAATGTCTAGCCTTTCTAGCCATTTGGTCAGAAATGTCTAGACCAAATGTCTATGTCTGTGCCTTTCTTTCTAATCTACACAGCCCAGGTGCTGGTGAAGGGCGGTGGGCTCCCCCACCTGGCCTGCCCTCTGCGCTGTTGTGCTGTGCCCTCCATATCACAGGGCACAGAAGCTTAAGCTGGGGTCATTTCCCCATGCAGCATTGATATAAAGATTCTCCTTTCCGTCCATCTTTGCTGTAGCACCCAATGTTTCCAACCACATTCACTGGAATAGGAACTCACCATTGTTCATTTTTTATCTAATTTTGGTGAATAAATGGTAAGCTTTGACAAAAAATTTGTTAAAACGCAACCTAGATAAGCAAGCAGATCTAAAGGTGGCTGTCAAATATCCCTTCTTAAAAAATAGAAAACTGGCACTTTGAAAGCGCTCAAATTGTACTATTTCTATACACTTGTAACAGGTCAGGTGCCAGAGCTTGATGAACGAGATAGAATGGCACAAAGGGATCAAAGGGACAGCCAGCCCAGCTTATTTCCAGAGGAAAAGCTCACCAGTACACAAAGGAGAAAAAATAACATGGCTTGAAACCAATTCTTTCCTGAAGCAAAGATGTAAGAAAAGGACATCGCTAGGGGCTGTCATCTAGATGGTTATAGCAACTCCGTAGCAGGCCTGCAAACAGAGAAGTACATTATTGCTGAACTGGGGAAAGCAACTGTTTAATTGTAAGAAAAGGAAATCTTCACCTGAATGATAGCTCTAAAAAATTATCTGAATAATTCAGGTGAAAGCAGCTTTTTCTCCCTTTTGAATTATTTAGGTAATTATGTCCATATGCTCCTTTTCAGAAAACTCCAGGGCCAAATGCTTTTTCTTTTCTTCTTTATTTTAATTGTCTCCTTTTCTTTTCTTTGACTTACTCCTACCAGCATCAAGATTTTCTGTGAACCAAACATCTGTTCCTATTACTCTACCTGGGCCATTTGCAAATCTGAGCAATTAAAACCTGCTTGAATAACATTTTCCAACTGGTAAAGAAAGTACTCCAGTAGTTCGTCTGCTTGTAGATTATTCTATTTTGGCCTATTTAAAGTTGTGGTTCATCTACCTTTGGTGTTTGGTCAGTTTAATCAATCACTATCACTATCACTATCTTCCCGTTCATCATCTATTTGCTAGAGCGGGCACCAGTAATATCTCCATATGTCCTGTCTCATGCTAGTAGAACCCAAAGGCATCCGCTTGCTTCAGGAACATAAAGAGCCTCAAACCATTATATTAGGTCACTGGAATGACCAAATATAAAAGTTACTGGTATTTGGCATATCAAATGCTACATGAGCAGCTTGCCAGGCTTGTCGTGCGGGTGGCATACTGTTGTAGTCATCTCTATATAAAGCATTTATTGATGAACTGCGCAGCCGCTAGTTCATCAATAAATGCTGTTGGAGGACAGGTTTAGCTATTCTGGGAGTTGTGTTGTTTTGCCCACTTCCAGCTTAATCTATTTAAGCCAAGTTTCATTCTAATGAGACCTCTCTTCTATGTAAACACTGCTAGAGCGTGTGGCATTTACAGAAGTCACCTTGATTGAATAACTTCTGACTTATACATCTACGAAGACTTCTATGTTTTCTAGATTGGGCACAGCTCCTCTTTATACCCACTGCACCCAACGTGGGACAGTTAGAATTTACCAGGAGACTACCACCCTGGCTACGTTGAGACTATAGGAAGACTATAGGAAGGATCATACTAGTTTGCTCTAAGCAGGCGAGTGTGACCCTTTCAGTACACGAGAACAGGATACTCAGAATCACCCTGGTGCAGAGATAATAATAAGAAGTACCTTGTGGGTACCATCTAGATTACATGAAGCTAATGAAGTTAAGATGTATTACTTTTTTTTTTTTAAATTTTTTTATTATACCACTGTGAAACATACAATTACAAAGTTGTTCATAATTGGTTCTTGGTAATACAGTATTCCAGCACCCATCCCTCCACCAGTGCCCCATTTCCACCACCAATGTACCCCTCCCCTCCCGCCTCCCCACCCACTTTAATAGCAGGTACCCCAGTTTCCTCTCTTTCTCTCTCTATCTCTCTCTCTGTCTCTGCATCTCTCTCCCTCTTATTTTACACATTGTGGCTAGCCCTGCAGATATTTAGAGTTTATCACTTAAGTCTCTTTGTGTATATTCAGTGGTGAGTTTTAATCTGCCATTACCATTTCCCATATTTAGTAAAACACTGGTATCTATATCCTATTAATGAATGCAGTCATTCTATATCTGTCCTTTTCCTTCTGACTAATTTCACTCAGCATGATAGACTCCAAGTCCATCCATTTGCAGGTAAATTTCATAATTTCATCCTTTCTGACTCCTGCATAGTATTCCATAGTGTAGATGAACCACAGTTTCTTTAGCCAGTCCTCTGTTCTCGGGCATTTAGGTTGTTTCCAGATTCTAGCTATAGTGAATAGCGCAGAGATGAATAAAGAAGTACAGATAGTGTTTCTGCTATGTGTTTTTCGGTCTCTAGGGTATATTCCCAGGAGTGCTATTGCTGGATCAAATGGGAGCTCAATATCTAGCTTTCGGAGGAATGCCCATATTGTTTTCCAAAAGGGCTGGACCAGTCGGCACTCCCACCAGCAGTGGATGAGAGTCCCTTTTCCCCACATCCACGCCAGCACCGGTTGTTCTTGCTGTTTTGAATGTGTGCCAGTCTCTGTGGGGGTGAGATGGTACCTCATTGTTGTTTTGATTTGCATCTCCCTGATGATTAAAGATGAAGAGCACTTTTTCATATGCCTTTTGGCCATTCGAATTTCTTCTTTTTGGAAGCTTCTGTTCATTTCTTCTCCCCATTTTTTGATGGGGTTGGCTGTTTTCTTCTTGTGGAGTGCTACCAGTGCCTGATATATCCTGGATATTAACCCCTTGTCAGATGGGTATTGGGTGAATATCCTTTCCCACTCTGTGGGATTGTCTTTGTATCTTGGTCACCGTTTCTTTTGAGGTGCAGAAGCTTTTCAATTTTATATAATCCCATTTGTTTATCATTGCTTCCATTTGCTTGGTCAGTGGTGTGTCGTCTTTAAAGATACTTTTCGCTTCGATGTCATAGAGCCGTTTCTCCTATGTTTTCTTCGATGTACCTTATAGATTCATGTCTGATATCGAGATCTAGAATCCATTTTGATCTGACTTTTGTGCATGGCGTTAGAAGGAGGTCTAAGTTCATTTTTTACATGTAGCTGCCCAGTTTTCCCAGCACCATTTGTTGAAGAGGCTTTCTTTGCTCCACTTAATATTTTTTTGCTCCTTTATCAAAGATTAAGTGGTTGTATATTTGTGGAGTGCGTTTCAGGATACTCAGTTCTATTCCATAGGTCTCCGGGTCTGTCTCTATACCAATACCACACTGTCTTAATTACAACTGCTCTGTAGTAGAGCTTGAGGTTGGGGAAAGTGATACCTCCCATCTTCTTTTTCCCAAGGATTGCTTTAGCTATTCGTGGGGTTTTATTATTCCATACAAATTTCAGGAGTGTTTGTTCAATTTCTTTGAAGAACATCATGGGTATCTTTATAGGGACCGCATTGAATCTGTATAAAGCTCTAGGGAGTATTACCATTTTGATAATGTTAATCCTTCCAATCCATGAGCAGGGAATGTGTCTCCATTTCCTCAGGTCTTCTTTTTATTTCCTGAAGTAACGTTTTGTAGTTTTCTTTGTAGAGATCCTTTACATTCTTTGTCAAACTGATTCCTAGGTATTTGATTTTCTGTGGTGCAATTGTGAATGGGATAGTTTCTTTAATGTCCCTTTCTTCTCTTTCGCTGTTTGCATATAGGAAGGCCATTGACTTTTGGGTATTGATTTTGTACCCTGCTACTCTACTATAAGAATGTATTATTTCTAGGAGCCTCTTGGTAGAGAGTTTTGGGTTTTCCAGGTATAATATCATGTCATCTGCAAATAGTGATAACTTGGCTTCTTCCCTTCCTATCTGGATGCCCTTAATGTCTTTTTCTTCCCTGATTGCTATGGCAAGTACTTCCAGTACTATATTGAATAGAAGTGGTGAGAGTGGGCAGCCTTGTCTTGTCCCCTGATCTTAAGGGGAAGGCTTTCAGTTTTTCCCCCATTGAGAATGATGCTCGCTGTGGGCTTGTAGTAGATGGCCTGGATTATCTTGAGGAAGGTTCCTTCAATCCCCATTTTACGGAGAGCTTTCATCATGAACGGGTGTTGAATCTTGTCAAATGCCTTCTCTGCATCTATTGATATGATCATATGGTTTTTATTTTTCTTTTTTGTTGATATGATGTATTATGTTGATTGACTTGCGGATGTTGAACCATCCTTGCATTCCCGGGATGAATCCCACTTGGTCATGGTGTACAATCTTTTTGATGACTCTTTGGATTCTATTTGCTAGTATTTTGTTGAAGATCTTAGCATCTGTATTCATCAGGGAGATTGGTCTGTAGTTTTCCTTTTTTGTGACATCTTTGTCTGCTTTGGGTATCAGGGTGATATGTGCCTCGTAAAAGCTATTTGGGAGTATTTCTGTTTCTTCAATTTGCCGGAAGAGCTTAAAAGAATTGAGAGTAGGTCCTCTTTAAAGGTTTTGTAGAATTCACTGGTGAATCCATCTGGGCCTGGGCTTTTGTGTTTGGGGGAGACTTTTGATTACCGATTCTATTTCCTCGATGGAGATAGGTTTGTTGAGGTATTCCAAATCTTCTTGTTGCAGACTTGGGAAGCTATAGGAATTCAGGAATTTGTCCATTTCTTCTAGGTTCTCTTGTTTCGTGGCATACAGGCTCTCATAGTAATCTCTGATGATCTTTTGAATTTCTGTGTTTTCAGTTGTGATGTCCCGTTTTCATTTCTGATTCTATTTATTTGGGTTCTCTCTTTTCCTTTTCTTACAAGTCTTGCAAGTGGTTTGTCAATCTTGTTTATTTTTTCAAAAGAACCAGCTTTTTGGTTTCGTTGATCTTCTGGATTGTTTTTTGACATTCCATCTCATTGATTTCTGCTCTAAGTTTTATTATTTCTTTCTTTCTGCTTGGGTTGGGCTCCTTTTGTTGATCACTCTCTAAGATCTTAAGTTGTGAAGTCAGACTGTTTATGATGGCCTTTTTCTTCTTTTCTGATGAATGCCTGAAGAGCTATGAACTTGCCTCTTAACACTGCTTTTGCTGTATCCCACAAGTTCTGGTAATTCGTGTCTTCAGTCTCATTTGTTTCAAGGAATCTTTGGATTTCCTCTTTGATTTCTTTTTATGACTTGCTGGTTGTTCAGCAGTGAGCTGTTTAGTTTCCAGGTACTTGGTATTGGTCTCCGTTTTTGTGTACAATTAACTTCTATTTTCAGTGCATCATGGTCTGAAAAAAATAGTTGGCACAATTTCTATCGTCTTGATTTTATGGAGGTATGATTTATGGCTCAGCATGTGATCTATTTTGGAGTATGTTCCATGTGCACTGGAGAAGAAAGTGTATTCAGCTTTTTGGGGATGAAATGTCCTGTATATGTCTACCAGCCCTCTTTCTTCCCTCTCCTCTTTTAGGGCCAGTATTTCCTTGGTAAGTTTCAATCTTGTTGATCTATCCAGGGTTGATAGAGCAGTGTTGGAAGTCTCCAACTACAATTGTGTTGCTGTCAATGTCTTCTTTGAAGTCTATTAGTAGTTGTTTTAGGTATTTTGCTGGCCCCTCGTTGGGTGATATATGTTTAATAGCGTGATTTCTTCCCTGATATGTGCATCCCTTGACTATTAACAAGTGACCTTCACTGTCCCTTCTGACCTTCTTCAGCCTGAAGTCTATGTTGTCAGATACCAGTATGGCTACCCCAGCCTTTTTGGATGGGTTGTTTGAGTGAAGGATTGTTTTCCAGCCTTTTATTTTGAGCCTGTGTTTGCTCCGATTGTTCAGGTGTGTTTCTTGAAGGCAGCAGAATGTCGGATTCAATTTTGGTGATCCATCTTGCCACTCTGTGTCTCTTAACTGGTGCATTTAGACCGTTGACATTGAGAGATATTATTGTCATGGGATTTTGTGCCATCTTTCTGTATAGGTTGGTTGTTCTTTTTGGGTTATGTCTCGTCTTATAGTAGATCATTCAGTCCTTCTTTTAAGGTTGGTTTTTGATTTTACAAAGTTCCTAAGCTGTTGTTTATCCAAGAAGTTGTATATCTGTCCTTCAAATCTGAGTGAGAGTTTAGCTGGATAAAGAATTCTTGCTGAGGCGTTCATTTTCATTAAGTTTTTTACTATATCCCACCACTGCCTTCGGGCTTGGAGGGTGTCTTCTGAGAAGTCTGCTGAAAGTCGAATGGATGCTCCCTTTGTACACAATTTCCTTCTTTGATCTTGCTGCCTGAAGAATTCTGTCTCTGTCTATGGCATCCATTACTTTGACTAGGATGTGTCTTGGGGTCTTTCTATTGGGGTCTCTTCTTGCTGGTACGCTGGCCGGGCTTCTTGGATCTGGATGCCTTCATCCTTTAACTCGGGAACTTTTCAGCCAGGATGTTTTTAACTGTTTTAATTTCCTTGGGGTTACTTTCCTGTCCCTCTGGGACTCCGATGATTCTTATGTTGTTCCGCCTGGCTTCATCCCATTGTTCTCTGTTCCGTTGCTGATCCATTTTCCGATCTTTTTCCATCTTATGTAGTTCTCTGAGTGCTTTCTGCAGCTCATCTTCAGTCTCACTGATTCTCTCTTCCGCTGCTGTCATCCTACTGTTGAGAGCCCCGATTGTGTTTTTCATTTCATTTACTGAGTTTTTAAGCGTAATATTTCTTTGCTGGTTCTCATTTCTGCTCTCATTTCCTCCCGTAGTTTATTGACTGCCCTTTCAACTGCTTGCGTTTATGTTCTCCTGTATTTTTATTGGACATCTGCTCAATTTTTTTCGTTGAGCTCCCTTAAACATCCTACCAATTTCCTCTCTAATTTCATTGTCAGAGTGATCATGCATATCTGTATTCTTTTTTTGATTCTTCACGGTCAATTCCTTCCATCTGTTCTTCGAGCTGGGGATCTGCGCTGTTTTCCCATGGTGTTGCGGTGTTCAGGGATAGATTCCTCTAGTGTACTGTTTCTTTTTTCTTGAGGGTATTACCTTCCCTTGGTGTTGAATGTCCTAGTTTTAGTAATAATAAGCGGCCGCGTAAGCGCTGCCTCCCTGCCAGCACGCACCCCAGAGACTCTACCTGAGATGCACACAGGCTGGGGTGAGAGTTCAAAATGACGGTTTACTTCGGGTTCCGCTTTGACTTCTGGGGTTGTAGTTCCACCTTCTGCCGAGACTTGGGGCTCTACCGCAGCCCCAGGCGCCCCGCCCCGCCAGCCAGGCACTCCAGAGACTCTCAGATGTATTACTTTATATCAGCCCCTCTCTCTCCAGTGTTTTACATAAGAGATAATTTCGGGATTAGCCCTTGGCGTAACCTTTGTTTATACCTGCAATAAGGTGTGGCACTACACTCTGTTTAGAGTTCTTTGTTGACATGCCCCTCCCAGTTGGATTACTTTGGTGTATATAAGGGGCTGACTTGAGGTCCCTTCACCTTTTACCTTTTGGGCCTTTTAGCCTTTGGCTTTTGGCTCCTCAGCCTTGCGGCTTT
>JAJIBD010025023.1:0-16035 GCA_021461705.1 Cryptotis parvus | reverse complement strand
GAATATCCTTTCCCACTCTGTGGATTGTCCTTGTATCTTGGTCACCGTTTCTTTTGAGGTGCAGAAGCTTTTCAATTTTATGTAATCCCATTTGTTTATCATTGTTTCCATTTGCTTGGTCAGTGGTGTGTCATCTTTAAAGATACTTTTCGTTTCGATGTCGTAGAGCGTTTCTCCTATGTTTTCTTCGATGTACCTTATAGATTCATGTCTGATATCAAGATCTAGAATCCATTTTGATCTGACTTTTGTGCATGGCATTAGAAGGAGGTCTAAGTTCATTTTTTTACACATAGCTGCCCAGTTTTCCCAGCACCATTTGTTGAAGAGGCTTTCTTTGCTCCACTTAATATTTTTTTGCTCCTTTATCGAAGATTAAGTGGTTGTACATTTGTGAGTGCGTTTCAGGATACTCAGTTCTATTCCATAGGTCTACAGGTCTGTCTCTATGCCAATACCACACTGTCTTAACTACAACTGCTCTGTTGTAGAGCTTGAGGTTGGGGAAAGTGATACCTCCCATCTTCTTTTTCCCAAGGATTGCTTTAGCTATTCGTGGAGTTTTATTATTCCATGCAAATTTCAGGAGTGTTTGTTCAATTTCTTTGAAGAACATCATGGGTATCTTTATAGGGACCGCATTGAATCTGTATAAAGCTCTAGGGAGTATTACCATTTTGATAATGTTAATCCTTCCAATCCATGAGCAGGGAATGTGTCTCCATTTCCTCAGGTCTTCTTTTATTTCCTGAAGTAACCTTTTGTAGTTTTCTTTGTAGAGATTCTTTACATTCTTTGTCAGACTGATTCCTAGGTATTTGATTTTCTGCGGTGCAATTGTGAATGGGATAGTTTCTTTAATGTCCCTTTCTTCTCTTTCGCTGTTTGCATATAGGAAGGCCATTGACTTTTGGGTATTGATTTTGTACCCTGCTACTCTACTATAAGAATGTATTATTTCTAGGAGCCTCTTGGTAGAGAGTTTTGGGTTTTCCAGGTATAATATCATGTCATCTGCAAATAGTGATAACTTGGCTTCTTCCCTTCCTATCTGGATGCCCTTAATGTCTTTTTTCTTCCATGATTCCTATGGCAAGTACTTCCAGTACTATATTGAATAGAAGTGGTGAGAGCGGGCAGCCTTGTCTTGTCCCTGATCTTAAGGGGAAGGCTTTCCGTTTTTCCCCCATTGAGAATGATGCTTGCTGTGGGCTTGTAGTAGATGGCCTGGATTATCTTGAGGAAGGTTCCTTCAATCCCCATTTTACGGAGAGCTTTCATCATGAACGGGTGTTGAATCTTGTCAAATGCCTTCTCTGCATCTATTGATATTATCATATGGTTTTTATTTTTCTTTTTGTTGATATGGATGTATTATGTTGATTGACTTGCGGATGTTGAACCATCCTTGCATTCCCGGGATGAATCCCACTTGGTCATGGTGTATAAGCTTTTTGATGACTCTTTGGATTCTATTTGCTAGTATTTTGTTGAAGATCTTAGCATCTGTATTCATCAGGGAGATTGGTCTGTAGTTTTCCTTTTTTGTGACATCTTTGTCTGCTTTGGGTATCAGGGTGATATGTGCCTCGTAAAAGCTATTTGGGAGTATTTCTGTTTCTTCAATTTGCCGGAAGAGCTTAAAAAAGAATTGAGAGTAGGTCCTCTTTAAAAGTTTTGTAGAATTCACTGGTGAATCGATCTGGGCCTGGGCTTTTGTGTTTGGGGAGACTTTTGATTACCGATTCTATTTCCTCGATGGAGATAGGTTTGTTGAGGTATTCCAAATCTTCTTGTTGCAGGCTTGGGAAGCTATAGGAATTCAGGAATTTGTCCATTTCTTCTTCTACAGGCTCTCATAGTAATCTCTGATGATCTTTTGAATTTCTGTGTTTTCAGTTGTGATGTCCCCGTTTTCATTTCTGATTCTATTTATTTGGGTTCTCTCTTTTCCTATTCTTACAAGTCTTGCAAGTGGTTTGTCAATCTTGTTTATTTTTTTCAAAGAACCAGCTTTTGGTTTCGTTGATCTTCTGGATTGTTTTTTGATATTCCATCTCATTGATTTCTGCTCTAAGTTTTATTATTTCTTTTTTTTCTGCTTGGGTTGGGCTCCTTTTTTTGATCACTCTCTAAGGTCTTAAGTTGGGAAGTCAGACTGTTTATGATGGCCTTTTCTTCTTTTCTGATGAATGCCTGAAGAGCTATGAACTTGCCTCTTAACACTGCTTTTGCTGTATCCCACAAGTTCTGGTAATTCGTGTCTTCAGTCTCATTTGTTTCAAGGAATCTTTGGATTTCCTCTTTGATTTCTTTTTATGACTTGCTGGTTGTTCAGCAGTGAGCTGTTTAGTTTCCAGTTACTTGCTATTGGTCTCCGTTTTTGTGTACAATTAACTTCTATTTTCAGTGCATCATGGTCTGAAAAAAATAGTTGGCACAATTTCTATCTTCTTGATTTTATGGAGGTATGATTTATGGCTCAGCATGTGATCTATTTTTGAGTATGTTCCATGTGCACTGGAGAAGAAAGTGTATTTTGCTTTTTGGGGATGAAATGTCCTGTATATGTCTACCAGCCCTCTTTCTTCCATCTCTTCTTTTAGGGCCAGTATTTCCTTGGTAAGTTTCAATCTTGTTGATCTATCCAGGGTTGATAGAGCAGTGTTGAAGTCTCCAACTACAATTGTGTTGCTGTCAAAGTCTTCTTTGAAGTCTATTGTAGTTGTTTTAGGTATTTTGCTGGCCCCTCGTTGGGTGTATATATGTTTAGTAGCGTGATTTCTTCCTGATATATGCATCCCTTGACTATTAAGAAGTGACCTTCACTGTCCCTTCTGACCTTCTTCAGCCTGAAGTCTATGTTGTCAGATACCAGTATGGCTACCCCAGCCTTTTTGGATGGGTTGTTTGAATGAAGGATTGTTTTCCAGCCTTTTATCTTGAGCCTGTCTTTCCTCCGATTGTTCAGGTGTGTTTCTTGAAGGCAGCAGAATGTCGGATTCAATTTTGTGATCCATTTTGCCACTCTGTGTCTCTTAACTGGTGCATTTAGACCGTTGACATTGAGAGAGATTATTGTCATGGGATTTTGTGCCATCTTTCTGTATAGGTTGGTTGTTCTTTTGGGTTATGTCTCGTCTTATAGTAGATCATTCAGTCCTTCTTTTAAGGTTGGTTTTGATTTTACAAAGTTCCTAAGCTGTTGTTTATCCAAGAAGTTGTATATCTGTCCTTCAAATCTGAGTGAGAGTTTAGCTGGATAAAGAATTCTTGCTGAGGCGCTTAAGTTTTTTTTACTATATCCCACCACTGCCTTCGGGCTTGGAGGGTGTCTTCTGAGAAGTCTGCTGAAAGTCGAATGGATGCTCCTTTGTATACAATTTCCTTCTTTGATCTTGCTGCCTGAAGAATTCTGTCTCTGTCTATGGCATCCATTACTTTGACTAGGATGTGTCTTGGGGTCTTTCTATTGGGGTCTCTTCTGCTGGTACGCAGTCGGGCTTCTTGGATCTGGATGCCTTCATCCTTTAACTCGGGAACTTTTCAGCCAGGATGTTTTTAACTGTTTTAATTTCCTTGGGGTTACTTTCCTGTCCCTCTGGGACTCCTATGATTCTTATGTTGTTCCGCCTGGCTTCATCCCATTGTTCTCTGTTCCGTTGCTGATCCATTTTCCGATCTTTTTCCATCTTATATAGTTCTCTGAGTGCTTTCTGCAGCTCATCTTCAGTCTCACTGATTCTCTCTTCCTCTGCTGTCATCCTACTGTTGAGAGCCCCGATTGTGTTTTTCATTTCATCTACTGAGTTTTTAAGTGATAATATTTCTATTTGCATGGTTCTCATTTCTGCTCTCATTTCCTCCCGTAGTTTATTGACTGCCCTTTCAACTGCTTCGTTTATGTTCTCCTGTATTTTATTGGACATCTGCTCAATTTTTTCATTGAGCTCCTTAAACATCCTACCAATTTCTTCTCAATTTCATTGTCAGAGTGATCATGCACATCTGTATTCTTTTTTGATTCTTCACGGTCGATTCCTTCATCTGTTCTTTGAGCTGGGGATCTGTGTTGTTTTCCCATGGTGTTGTGGTGTTCAGGGATAGATTCCTCTAGTGTACTGTTTCTTTTTTCTTGAGGGTATTACCTTCCCTTGGTGTTGCCCGGCCAGCCGCAGACCCCAGGGACTCTACCTGAGATGCAGACAGGCCGGTGTGAGAGTTCAAAATGACGGTTTACTTCCGGGTTCCGCTCGGACTTCTGGGGGTTGTAGTTCCACCTTGCAGAAGCTTTTTAATTTTATATAATCCCATTTGTTTATCTTTGCTTCCATTTGCTTGGTCAGTGGTGTGTCGTCTTTAAAGATACTTTTCGCTTCGATGTCGTAGAGCGTTTCTCCTATGTTTTCTTCGATGTACCTTATAGATTCATGTCTGATGTTGAGATCTAGAATCCATTTTGATCTGACTTTTTGGAGCACTGGACATCTTGACCTATGCAAGTGTCCATGTCAAGGCCAGAAGAGGAGGAGGATGTGGTCATTTCAGGAGGTGGAGGAAGAGCATGAGGAGTCAGAGGAGTCAGAAAATGAAGAGCAAGAGGAGGTGCTGGAGGACAAGGAGTAGGAGAAGCCTGAGGAGGAGCATGAGATGGATCAGAAGGAGGAGCTGGAGGAGGAGGAGCAGAAGGAGAAGATGGAGGAGCAGGAGAAGGTGGAGGAGGAGGAGCCAGAGGATCAGGAGGAGGGAGAAGAAAAGGGGGACACAGTCACCAAATCTCAGCACAGCAGGCAACAGCCATGTCCCTGGACTCAGGGTGCTGTTCAGAGGCAAAAGGAGTTGTCCCTAGAGGAGCAGCTGGAGGACGAGGAGCAGTCATGCGAGCTGTGCAGGAAGTGGCAGCGAGAGGAGAGTGAAGTGCTCCCTGAGCACCACAAAGTATTCCTGAGGCTGTTAGGTAGGAACCCAGGGCCTGAAACCCTGACCTGTACGACAGGGGGCGTCACAGATGTGTCACTGGAGAGTGCCCAGATGGTCCCCGTGGTTCGGTGGCCCCTGCAGGAAACACTGGGGACCTAAACAGGGCTGCCTTGTGCTATGCTCCCTAGGCTTGTGCTGAGCCCTCCAGGAGATGGGGTCCCTGTACCGCTATTCACACTCAGTGGCTCAATTGAGGATTTGTGGGCTATGCTGGGTTCATTGTTGATACGCTGACTGTGGGGAGCAACCCTGTCCTCCCAGCTGGGAGAGAGCTCCAGGGAGGGTGATGACTGTGGATTTGAAGTTCCACAACCCCGTCTTCCCACAGAGGACCCCATAGTGAGAAGATTCCTGGCCTGGGACAAAGACCTGATGGTCTCTGACAAGGTACGCTGGGGATCGCCCAGCCACTGTCCTTGGGATGCCGGCTCCATCTCTCTGCCCTGGGGAGCCTGACAAGCTCACCCCCTGCCTGGGCACCTTTTCTTTGCTCTTTAGGGACTACGTGTGAAATTTGGAGGACACGGGGCACAAGAGGATGGTCCTTGAACCTGGTTTGGACACTGTGTTCCCACTCAGTGGGGCACGCATAGTGCTCTGTCTCCTATGCCAGCTCCTGGAGCCCGGTCACCAAAGTCCCCCTGGGTCATGTCTGTGGGGTTTCCTGTCCCCTGACTCAGCAAAGACTCCCACTCTGCTCACTTTTCATCCTGCTTCCTGGATTCTTGAATCTGAATGCTACACCTCCCCTCAACACTGACCCTCAGGAACTCGTCCTTGTGTTCCCCCTAGTACCTACAGGCCATGGTTATCGCCTACTTCAGCCGCTGTGGCCTCTTTTGATGGCAGATCTGGCACATTCACTTCTTCCTGGCCCTGTGAGTACCAACCCCAGGGAGCCCGAACTCAGCAGCCCTGTGACCCCATCAGCCTCCCTCCACCCACTGGATCCCTTTACAGTGTCTCCTTGATAGAAGGGGGGTGGGTGTGAATCCTGGTGGGGCTCCTGGAATAGTGATGCCAGGTGAACCCACTGGGTGCCTCTGACCACTGAGCACTGTGTCCACAGCTTCCTGACTAGCGATATGGAGGAGGACAACCAGGCCCCCAAGCAGAGCATCTTCTCCTTCCTGTACAGCCACAGCTGCCAGCATATTCCCCAGAACCACCGGCTTTGGCTCCAGCTGCTGCTTTCCATGGGCTGTAGGACCCGGATGACTCATGAGGAGTGTGAGCAGGTGAGGGCCGCCAGGGGGATCAGCGAGGGCTGGCATGGACTGGAGGGGCCGAGTGGAGTCAGCGACTCTAATTGGGCTGCATCTGTTTCCACAGATCCAGGTCTATGAGCCTGAGCTGTGGGTGTGGGGCCGATACCGCACCAGCCTGACATAGAACCGGGCTTGAAGTCAGGGCACGGCCCGAGAGAAATAAGTGGGGCCCTGAGGTACAGATCAGAACCTGTCTCTCAGGGAAATCCTGGTGCTGGTGCCTTAGCTCAACTCCTCCTGCCATAGCTCCTCAGCCCAGTTCTGGGGGCCCCGAGCACACTCATGTTCCCTTCCCTGGAAACTTGGAGAGTTGGGGAGGAGGCCAGCTAGACCCCAGTAGGCCCTGTCCCAGGCATTGAGATCATGCAAGCTCTGACCTGTACACAGGTCCTGTGTCGGGTCCAATGACCGTGCGCAAGGCTTGGAGGATCAGAGATGGGTCCTGGGCTCAGGGGTGAAGGAGGCGTGCACTTCCCCGACTGTATAGTGATGCGTTTCCATCTGTGCAGGGCCTGCCCATGCCTAGAACATCACCAGCAGGATTGTTGGCATCAGGTCCACCAGGCACTAGAAAATTATCCCAGAGGCATAAAGGGATTTATCTGGAAACAGCCTGTGAGCTTTTAGTTATTTGTGAAGACCCATACAACTGTCCCCCACCCCAGCAAGAGCTGCTCCTTCTCCCCACTTCCCTCCAGATCACCAGCCTCAAGGTACAATCCAGCAAAAAGCCCTTCCTGGCTCTACCTGATACCAGTCTCCTATGTAGAAAATTCAGCAGGCGGCAGAATGTTCTAGAAGGGGATGTTAACATCATGACCAACAGGACGTTAAGATGTGTGAACATTTTGGGAGTCTAGGAAAAAGCAACCAAAAATCCATGTTCTTTTATGTTCCATGATCTGGAAAATTTCCCCAATTTTAGAGCATATACCTGAGGTTACTGTCCTGGAGGGAGAGTTCTGTGCTTGGACCATCCACCTAGTGCGGTGTGTGGAGAAAAGGGGCTACAAGGGGCAGGAAGTCAGATCTGGAGAAGAAACCTGCTGGAAACAGGAGCAGCTTTGCATGGTGGGTTTGACAATGTTTTCCATAGGGGTATTGATGGTTAACGCTTAAGTAAGGCATCCTTAAATTGACATGCCATTGCTATAGTTCTGTGATGTTTATTCTTGTTTATGTCTAGTTTATTTAATAAAGATAGTTTTGGTTATATGTTTGTTTAAATATTTTGTTATACCACTGTTAGATATACAATTACAACATGTTCATGTTTGAATTTTGGTTTACACTGTTCCAACACCTATTCCTCCACCCCTGCCCATCTCCCATCACCAATATCCCCACCTCCCTCTCCCTACCCCAGCCTGCCTCCATGGCAGGTTCTTTATCTCCTTTCTATCCTCTCTCTCACTCTCTCTCCTCGCTTCCCTTTCTTACAGATTATAGATTGTAATATATTCTAGAATATGATTGGTTCCACTAGTTTGATGTACCAGGTCTGGACCACAAAAATGGCAGCTATTATGACCAGCTGTCTCATCCAGCTACTTCAGATGGCCAACAGAAGTGATGGGCCCACTCCCAAAATCCATCTTGCCTCTTGGGAGGGAGCCTCATGGTCAGCTCAGCTAGGGGAGAGCCAGAGGGCAGCTGTCCCCCATGCATCTGAGTCTCTGCATCATGGCCGAGAGTCCTGAGGCAGTTTGTGGGCATGGCCATCAGGTCTCTGGGACTGGTCTGAGAGAGGAATGGGGACCCCAGCTCCATCTCCAGGAACACCCAGTGACTTCCACCTCAGAGAGCTGCCTACCTGGGCTTGAACTCGGCTGTTCTGACTTGGTCTTGAGATCGTATCTCTCTTGTGTGGGTTCTGATGAGCTGTGGGGTTTTCACAGTGAAAATGGTGGATATTATGGTGAGAGAGTCTCACCTGGCTACTTTTGATGCCCTACAGAGGTGATGGGCCCACACCCGAAACTCATCTTGCCTCCTGGGATCCTCATGGTCAGCTGAGCTAGAGAAGAACATGACAGCTCTTCCCCCATGTGTCTGAGTCTCTGCCTCATGGCTGAGAGCCCCGAGGCAGTAAGTGGGCAGGGCCACCAGGCCTCCAAGATGGGTCAGAGAGGGGGAACAGGTACCCCAACTCCTTCTCCAGGAACGATCGGTGACTTCCATCTCCGAGAGCCGCCTACCTGGACTCAAACTCGGCTCTTCTGAGTTGGTCTTGAGATCAGCGACTCTCTTGTGTGGGTTCTGATGACCTGTGGGGTCGGACCGTAAAAGTGGTGGCTATTATGGTGATAGTGTCATCCATCTGCTTCCGAGGCCCTACAGAAGTGATGGGCCCACTCCCAAAACCCATCTTGCCACCTGGGAGCCTCATGGTCAGCTGAGCTAGGGGAGAGCCAGATGGCAGTTCTCCCCCATGCTTCAGAGTTTCTCATCTTTCTATTACTATTACTGTCTCTGTATTTCTCTCTCTTCTCTTATACCTTGTGACTTGCTTTATGGTTTATGATGCAATTATCTATGTGTATATTCAGTAGTGATTTCTAATGTGACATTATAGTTTCTCATTCCCCATCAACATCCACAGTTTGTTACCACTACAATGACCATTATGTTGTACAGATGTGAAAGATCCTGGGAAGCCTACTTTGTTATCTAAGCCTCTTACGTGGCTGCACACTGTTCTTCCTATGTTAGACCATCCACCATTCAGGGATCATAGTGCAGAGCCCTAGGGGTGAAGACTACCTATCTCCTGTCTGCACCTGCCAACACAGCTGGGTACCACAGCCACAAGTGCAACACCTCGAGGGGCAGGTGGGCCTTGGTTTTATGTTTAAATCTTGAATTTTAACCTTTTAAATAAATCTTTGAGGCTATTTATATGGAAGGGTTGTTGGAAACAGACATAGGCAGACCTCCGTCCCATCTTTTTTCTTTTCTTTTTGGATCAGACCCAGCAATGCTCAAGGGTTATGCCTGGTGGTGCTCGGGGACCATATAGGATGCTGGAGATCAAACCTGAGTCGCTGCATGCAAGACAAATGCCCTACCCACTGTGCTATCACTCTGGCCCCAACTTTTCTTATTTTTTATTTTTAAAAAAATGAGGTGGGGTAGATCAATAGCACAGCTGGTTGGACAATTCCTTGTACACGGCATACCTGGGATTGATCCCTGACATCTAATATAGTCTCCACTAGGAGTAATTTCTAAATGTAGAGCCATGACACAACTCCTAGACAGACCCATGTGAAGTTCACAGAGAGCTGCAGGACAGGCGCCTGGTGGGACACCCTGTCTCTTCCGAGGGCTCAGAACCTTCGCGCCCCACCCCAGTGGCTCATGAAACACTGCTCATCCCCATCTCAGGTGCATTTCTGAATATCGCATCGATTCTCACAGGATAACACCCAAATTTCAAATCCGCACTGATGCTAGGGCTTCCACGCAAAAATCACTTGATCACTTGACATCCCATTATTCATCGATCTGCTCGAGCAGGTGCCAATAACATTTCCATTTGACCCTTCTGGTACTGAATGAAGAAATGGAAGAAAGAGGGCTGGTAGACATATACAAGGCTTTTCATCCCAAAAAAAGCCCAGAATACACATTCTTCTCCAGCGCACATGGAACATTCTCCAAATAGATCACATATTGAGCCACAAAACATATATCCATAAAATCAAGAAGATAGAAATTGTGTCAACTATCTTTTCAGAACATGATGCACTGAAAATATAAGTTAATCATACACAAAACAGAGAGTTATAGAAGAAATCAATGGAGAAATCCAAAGATTTCACAAAACAAATAAAAATGAAGACATGGACTCTAAAAACTTGTGAGATACAGCAAAAGCAGTGTTAAGAGGAAAGTTCATAGCTCTGCAAGCATTCATCAGGAAAAAGAAAGGGCCCACATCAATAACCTGACCTCACAACTCAAAACATTAGCAAAAGACCAACAATAGGAGCCCAACCCAGGCAGAAGAAAGGAAATAATAAAACTTATGAAGAAATCAATGATCTGGAAGCCCAAAAAACAATCCAAAAGATGAATGAAACCAAGAGCTGGTTCTTTGAAAAAATAAACAAGATCGACAAACCACTTGCAAGACTATAAGGAAATGGAAAGAGAGAACTCAAATAAATAGAATCAGAAATGAAAAGGGGAATATCATAACAGAAAGCATAGAAATCCAAAAATACCATCAGAGACTACTTTGAGAGTCTGCATGCCGCAATATGAGAACCTGGAACAAATGGCAAATTCCTGAAGTCTTATAACCTCTCATGCTGAAACAAGAAGACCTGCGATACCTGAATAAGCCTATTGCTGACAAAAAAAATTGAAACAATAATTAAAAG
This sequence comes from Cryptotis parvus, assembly GCA_021461705.1. NCBI lineage: Eukaryota > Metazoa > Chordata > Mammalia > Eulipotyphla > Soricidae > Cryptotis > Cryptotis parvus. The sequence continues at coordinate 5,399 of JAJIBD010025023.1, read as the reverse complement.
TCTGCCCAAACACAAAAGCCTAGGTCCAGACGGATTCACTAGTGAATTCTTCCAACCTTTAAGGACCACTTACTACCAGTCCTTACAAGCTCTTCTCAGAAATAGAAGAAACAGAAACACTTTCAAATAGCTTCTATGAGGCATATATCACCCTGATACCCAAAGCAGGCAGAGACAAAACATAAAAAGAAAACTACAGACCAGTCTTCCTGATGAACACAGATGCTAAGATCTTCAACTAAATACTTGCAAATGGAGTCCAAAGACTCATCAAAAAGATTATACATCATCACCAAGTAGGATTCATCCTGGTAATGCAAGGATGGTTCAACATTCGTAAGTCAAACACCATACACATCATATCAATAAGAGAAAAACTAAAAACCATATGGTATCAATAGGCACAGAGAAAGCATTTGACAAGACCCAGCGCCCATTCATGATAAAAACCCTCCATTTAATGGGAATTGAAGGAAGCTTCCTCAATATACTCAAAGTCATCAACCGAAAGTCCACAGCGAGTGTTATTCTCAATGCAGAAAAACTTAAAGCCTTCCCCCTAAGATCAGAGACAAGAGGATGTTGCCCACTCTCAACATTTCTAATCAATATAGTACTGGATGTACTTGCCATAGCAATCAGAGAAGTGACAGACACTAAGGGCATCAAGATAGGCAACGAAAAAATTCAAGCTATCACTATGTGAAAATGGCATGATATTATACCTAAAGAACCCTAAACTCTCTACCAAAAATCTCAGAGGAACAATAGATACCTATAGTAGAGTGGCAAGGAACAAAATCAATACCCAAAAGTCAGTGGCTTTCTTATATACAAATGATGAAAGAGAAGGAATATTAACAAAACAATCCCATGCACAATTGTACCACCAAAAATAAATGCCTAGGAATCAGCATAACTAAAAGTGTAAAGGACCTTTATACAGAAAACTACAAAACACTGCTTCAAGAAAGAAAAGAGGAATCGTGAAATGGAAACACATTCCCTGCTCATGGGCTGGGAGAATCAATATTTTCATAATGGTAATACTCCCTAGAGGTTTAAAAGTTTCAATGTGCTCCCTATAAGGATACCCATGACATTCTTCAAAGAAATTGACCAAACACACCTGAAATTATATGGACTAATAAAACACTAATAAAAGATATGAAATAAATATCTCTGAATGCAGCAGTTATGTGTACCTAGGTCTAGAAGTCAACATGATGAATGACCTAAAACTTGAGCTGTGCAGGAGGAAGAGAGAGGCAGGGAATGCCTTCAAAAGCATTGAAGAACCAGCTAAAGGGACAATGAACCTCCGGCTCCGGGCACGTCTCTTCGACTCCACCATTCTCCCTGCATTAACATACACCTCAGAGACCTGGGCCCTACGAAAGTAGGATGAGAACTCTATTCAGGTCTCCCAAAGAGGAATTGAAAGAGTTATGCTTGGAATATCATGCCTCACTCAAGTGAGAGAAGGAATTGTTCCAACCTCCGTCACTGTTCCAGAGTCAGGGACGTTGTCTCATTTGCCAAGACATGGAAAATCAGATGGGCTGGACATGTAATGCGATTTGGAGACACCTGCTAGACTAGAGCCCTTACAGATTGGATCCCAAGGGACATCAAAAGATGACGTGGCCACCAACCTACAAGATGGTCAGACTTCTTCGTTAAGACCCTGAACAAACGGTTAGAGGCTCTTCATATTCCTCAAGCAAGCAGATGTCCTTGGGCTACACTGGCATGTGATAGGGTCAAATGGAAATGTTACCGGTGCCTGCTCGAGGAAATCTATGAACAACGGGATGTCTAGTGATCTAGTGAATAAAACCCCACCAATAGCTAAAGCAATCCTTGGGAAACAGAAGACGGGATGGATCACCTTTACGAACTTCAAGCTGTACTACAAGCAGTAGTAATTAAAACAGCATGGTACTGGAATAAAAACAGTTCTGTGGACCTACGAAAGAGAGTTGAGTATCCTGAGACCCAGCCTCAAATGCACGATCATTTAATCTTTGATAAAGGAGCAAAAAAAGCACGAAATGAAGAAAGGAAAGACTCTTCAACAAGTGGTGCTTGGAAAACTGGGTATCTACCAAAAGGAATTTGAACTTCTCTCTAACACCATGCACAAAGGTCAGATCAAAATGGATTAAAGCCCACGGATAGCTAAAACAATACTTGGGAAAAAGATGAGAGGTATCAACTTTCCCAACTTCAAACTCTATTACTAGCAGTGGAAATTAAAACAGAATGGTATTGGGATAAAAACAGACCTGTGAACCTATGGAATAGAGTTGAGTGTCTTGACACGCAACCTCAAATACATAAACAATTAGTCTTCGATAAAGGATTAAAAAGTATGAAATGGAGCAGGGAAAGCCTCTTCAACAAGTGGTGCTGGGAAAACTAGCAGCTACATGTAAAAAAAATGAACTTGGACCTCTGCCTAACACCATGTACAAAAATCAGATCAAAATGGATTAAAGATCTCAATATTAGTCCTGAATCCATAAAATATATTTAAGAAAACATAGGAAAAACCCTCCATGACATTGAAGCCATGATTTTCCACATCAGGACTTCCCTCTCATCACAACTCCACCCAGCAGACCAGACTGTCACAGCCCAGATCATCGACAGCCACCCTGCAGCAGTTTTTTTTTCAATCCGGCCCAGGTATGCTGAACCAGAGACTCTCAGACATGGGGCAGAGGTGCTATTTGCTCTCCCTGTGCCCAACTGCTCGTGAGGCACCCGGAAGGCATGGCGGGGTTCTAGCCCTGGCCTCACACCCCAGCTGAGCCTCACAACAAGCCAGACCACCCTCTCCCACTCCATGGGGCCCGCCATTTTCCACATCCAGACTTCCTTCTCGTCACAACTCCACCCAGCAGACCAGACTATCACAGTCCAGCTCGCGTGGCTGCTAGCATCAATAAATGCTTTATTCAGAGGTGACTACAACAGTATGCCACCTGCACGGCAAGCCTGGCAATCTGCTCATGTAGTATTTGATATGCCAAATACCAGTAACATTTATATTAAGTCATTCCCGTGACCTAATACAATTGTTTGAGGCTCTTTATGTTCCTGGAGCAAGTGGATGCCTTTGGGTTCTACTAGCTTGAGACAGGACATATGGAGATATTACTGGTGCCCGCTCTAGCAAATAGATGATTAACAGGAAGATAGTGATAGTGATAGACATTGAAGCTAAGGACATCTTCAAAGAAGAAACAGCACTAACAAAACAACTAAAAGAAAATATTATCATATGGGACTACATGAATCTAAAAAGCTTCTGCAACTGAAAGAAACAGTGACCAAGATACAAAGACAGTCCACAGAATGGGAAAGAATATTCACTAATACCCATCTGATAAGGGGCAAATATCTTCTTTACAAGAAGAAAACAGCCAACCCCATCAAAAAATGGGGGAGAAGAAATGAACAGAAACTTCGACAAGGAAGAAGTTCAAATGGCCAAAAGACATATGAAAAACTGCTCATCATCATTAGTCATCAGAGAGATACAAATCAAAACAACAATGAGATATCATCTCACACCACAGAGACTGGCACATATCCTGAAGAGCAAGAACAACAAATGCTGGTGTGATTGTGGGGTAAAAGGGACTCTCATCCATTGTTGGTGGAATGTCGACTAGTACAGGCTTTTGGAAAACAATATGGACATTCAACCAAAGACTAGAAATCGAGCTACCCTCGGCTTCTGGGAAACGCCTCCACTCCCCACAGGTGTGTGTGTGGATTCTTGAGTCTCCGCTGACCCCAAGCTGCCCCAGGGAAGAGCGGAAACTCCATCAACGGGAACCAAGGCAAACTGCCTTGGTTTCAACCCGACCGACCTCTTGGGCCCTTCGCTTCTGGGAAGCGCCTCCACTCCCCACAGGTGTGTGTGTGATTCTTGCGTCTCCGAGGACACCAAGCTGCCCCAGGGAAGAGCGGAAACTCCATCAATGGGAACCAAGGCAAACTGCCTTGGTTTCACCCCGACCAACCCTTGGGCCCCTCGCTCTGGGAACACCCCAAAACTCAATACCGCTTGGATGCGCTTAGCGCGTCCGCGCAAGCCCTCTCACTACCTACCTTGCATGAGGTACCAGTGAACCTTGGTTCCTATATCCTTGCCACCCACCCAAACTCTGCAAACAGACGAGACACCTACTAACTGTACTATCTAGTCACCCAAGAACTCACATTTGCAACCTACAATAGTCATAATGGTAAAGCAACGCAAAATTTCATCAAGCTCTGTGACTGAAGTCACTGGGCCAGATGAGTCTAAAATACCAATAAGTTGTATAACCTCTCTGAAAAGAATTTAGGAAAAAACTGTTAAGGATTCAAAAGGAATTCAAAGAAGCAATGGAATGCAAAATCAATAAAATACAAGAGGACATGATAGAAGAAGTGAGGAAAATGCAAAGGGAAATGACAAATATTAAAAATGAGGTAAATGAAATAAAAAACACAGTGGAAGGCCATCATAGCAGAATAATAGCTACTGAAGAAAGAATTAGTGATCTCGAAGACGAGTTCCAAAGATTCTCTACACAACACCAGAAGATAGAAAAAAAGGCTCACAATTACCGAACAGACAACAAGAGATAATCGGGATGAAGCCAGAAGAAAGAACATACAGATCATTGGGGTCCCAGAAGGGCAACAAGAAAACCCTGATAAAGAAGAAACTGTCAAAGCCATAATTGCTGAAAAGTTCCCGGAACTAAAGAATGCTTGCCTCAAGATCCAAGAGGCCCGTAGGATACCAGCTAAAAGAAACCCCAACAAGAATACTCCAAGACACATCTTAATAAAAATGACAAAAACTATAGATAGGGATGGAATACTGAAAGCAGCAAGATCAAAGAAGGAAATCACATACAAAGGAACATCTCTAAGATTTACAGCAGATTTCTCTGATGAAACACTCCGAGCCCGAAAACAATGGTGGGATATTGCAAAAGGCTCAATGAACTGCAGGCTTCACCAAGAATTCTTTATCCAGCCAGGCTCACATTCAGATATGAAGGAAAGATACACAACTTCATGGATAAGCAACAACTCAGGAACTTCATGGACTCAAAACCAACCTTAAAAGAGGACTGTAGAGTCTACGGTAATACGAACAAACCCATAAGCACAACAAGCACAAACAGAAAGATGGCACAAAATCCAATGACAATAATCTCTCTCAATGTCTATTGGAGGACATGTTTAGCTAATCTGGGAGTTTTGTTGTTTTGCTCACTCCCAGCTTAATATTATTTAAGCCAATGTTCATTCTAATGAGATCTCTCTTCTATGTAAACACTGCTAGAGGGTGTGGCAGTTACAGAAGTCACCTTGATTGAATAACT
>JAJIBD010025022.1:0-24135 GCA_021461705.1 Cryptotis parvus | reverse complement strand
TTCGCCCATCACCACCAGCCACCATCTTAAAGCCTGTCGGATCCTGAGAAACTGACCCCACGAACAGATCAACTGAGCAGGACCAGTTCGAGCCAGGTAGAAAAGGCTCCCAGAGCGGGAATCACTGGGATTCACCAGATGGAGTCAGGGTTAAGCCACTCCCCCTCTCCATTTTGCCGAGCCTGGTGGACCGCCTAGGAACTGCCCGGGAACCAGTATGGAAAGCTCGCAGCGGCTGGGAGACTGGGAGCCGGCTGCGCCAAGCCCAGCTGACGAATGGGGTCGAGGAGGCAAAATGGGTTTTGGTGTTGGCCCATACGTACTCTAGGAGGTCGGAAGCAGCCAGAGAATCTTTCGCCCGCTCACACTAGCCACCATCTTCAATGTCGGATGCTGTGACCGACGAGACAAGATCAACTGGCGGGACCAATTTGAGCCCAGGTAGCGGCTCCCAGAAGCGGGGAATCGCTGGGAGTTCACAGATGGAGTCAGGGTTAAGCCCTCCCTCCTCCCATTTCGAGCCTGGTGGACCCGGCAGGAACTGCCGAGGAACCAGTATGCAGAGCCATGCGGCTAGGAGACTGGAACCCGGCTCGCGCGACCCAGCTGACCTGATGGGATCGCGAGGAGGGCAGATGGGTTTGGGTGTTGTCCTATGCCTCTGGGGGTCCCGGAAGCAGCCAGATGAAACTCGCCCATCACACTAGCCCACCATCTTCACTGTCCGGACTCGAAAACTGACCCCAACAGATCAACTGAGCGGAGACCAGTTTGAGCCCAGGTAAGTGGCTCCCAGAAGCGGGAATCACTGGGAATTACCCAGATGGAGTCAGGGTTAAGCCACTCCCCCTCCTCCCATTTGCCGGGCCTGGTGAACCCGCCCAGGAACTACCAGGAACCAGTATGCAGAGCCGCAGAGGCTGGGAGACTGGAGCGGGTGCGCGTAAACCCAGCTGATGATAGGATCGCAGGAGGACAGATGGGTTTGGGTGTTAGCCCATCACCTCTGGGGGGTCCGGAAGCAGCCAGATAGAAACTTCGCCCATCACTAGCCACCATCTTCGCTGTCGGATGCTGAGAAGCGACCCACGACCACATCAACTGAGCGAGACCAGTTCGAGCCCAGGTAAGCGGCTCCCAGAAGCGGGAATCACTGGGAGTCGCCAGATGGAGTGGGGACAAGCCCTCCCCCCTCCTCCATTTTGCCGGAGCCTGGTGGACCCGCCAGGAACTGCCCGGGAACCAGTATGCAGGAAGGCCGCAGAGGCTGGGAGACTGGGCCGGGGGCGCCGGCACAGCTGATGATGGGATCCCGAGAGAGGGAGATGGATGGGTTTTGGGTGTTATTTTATCGCCTCTGGGGTCAGGCAACCAGATGAAACTCGCCCATCCCACTGTCACCATCTTAAGCTGTCGGACGTGAGAAAGCTGACCCGCGACCCAGATCAACTGAGTGGGACCAGTTCCGAGCAGAATCGCGGCCATAGCTGACGCATGATCCCAAAATAGTGAAACAGTAATATTATTTAGTATTCCACGAAGAGCAGGAAAGTTTGTCGGGAAGGAGATATAGAGAGCGAAGGAAATGACATACAGAATCTACGGAGTGGTTGGGAGTGCGGGGAGGGGGGGAGAGGGAGGTGGGGACATTGGTGATGGTAGATGGGTTTGGGTGGAGGGGATGATGTTAGTGACACTGTGGTTCAAAACTCTACATGAGCATCTTTCAATTGTATGTCTAAAATGGTGCTATGTAATGATATTTGGGGGGGGGAAGCCAATCAAAATAATACATCAATAAGAGAAAAAATTAAAAACCATATGATCATGTCAATAGATGCGAGAAAGCATTTGACAAGATCTAACACCCATTCATGATAAACACTCTCCATAAAGAGGAGAATTGAAGGAATCTTCCTCAATATAGTCAAAGCCATCTACAAAAGCCCACAGCTAGAATCATTCTCAATGGGGAAAAACTGATAAGCCCCAAGATTGGGGACAAGACAAGGTTGCCCACTCTCACCACTTCTATTCAATATAGTACTGGAAGTACTTGCCATAGCAATCAGAGAAGAAAAGGACATTAAGGGCATCCAGATAGGCAAGGAAGAAGTCAAGCTATCACTATTTGCAGATGACATATTATACCTAGAGAACCCTAAACTCTCTACCAAAAAGCTCCTAGAAACAATAGATACCTATAGTAGAGTGGCAGGGTACAAAATCAATACCCAAAAGTCAATGGCTTTCCTATATACAAATAACGAAAGAGAAGAAAGGGATATTAAGGAAAACGATCCCATTCACAATTGTGCCACAGAAAATCAAATACCTAGGAATCAGCTTAACTAAGAATGTAAAGGACCTGTACAAAGAAAACTACAAAACACTGCTTCAAGAAATAAAAGAGACACAAGGAAATGGAGACACATTCCTGCTCATGGATGGGGAGAATTAACATTGTCAAAATGGTAATACTCCCTAGAGCTTTATACAGATTCAATGTGGTCCCTATAAGGATACCCATGACATTCTTCAAAGAAATTGACCAAACACTCCTGAAATTTGTATGGAATAATAAACCCCCATGGATAGCTAAAGCAATCCTGGGGAAAAAGAAGATGGGAGGCATCACCTTTCCCAACTTCAAACTGTACTACAAAGCAGTAGTAATTAAAACAGCATGGTATTGGAATAAAAACAGACCTGTGGACCTATGGAATAGAGTTGAGTATCCTGACACCCATCCTCAAATACATGATCATTTAATCTTTGATAAAGGAGCAAAAAGTCAGAAATGGAGTAAGAAAGCCTCTTCAACAAGTGGTGCTGGGAAAACTGGGCAGCTACATGTAAAAAATGAATTTGGACCTCTAACACCATGCACAAAAATCAGATCAAAATGGATTAAAGATCTCAATATCAGACCTGAATCCATAAAGTACATCGAAGAAAATATAGGAAAAACCCTCCATGACATTGAAGCTAAAGGCATCTTCAAAGATGAAACACCACTAACAAAGCACTTGAAGCAAAGATAAATATATGGGACTACATGAAACTAAAAAAGCTTCTGCACCTCAAAAGAAACAGTGACCAAGATACAAAGACAGTCCACAGAGTGGGAAAGAATATTCACCCAATACCCATCTGATAAGGGGTTAATATCCAGGATATATCAGGCACTGGTAGAACTTTACAAGAAGAAAACAGCCAACCCCATCAAAAAATGGGGAGAAGAAATGAACAGAAACTTCCAGCAAGGAAGAAATTTGAATGGCCAAAAGGCATATGAAAAAATGCTCATCATCACTAATCATCAGAGAGATGCAAATCAAAACAACAATGAGATATCATCTCACACCACAGAGACTGGCACATATCCAAAAGAGCAAGAACAACAAGTGTTGGCGTGGATGCAGGGGAGAAAGGAACTCTCATCCATTGTTGGTGGGAATGTCGACTGGTACAGCCTTTTGGAAAAAATATGGACATTCCTCCAAAAACTAGAAATTGAGCTCCCATTTGACCCAGCCATACCACTCCTGGGAATATACCCTGGGAGGCCAAAAGCACACAGCAGAAACACTATCTATCACAATAGCCAGAATCTGGAAATAACCAGAGTGCCAAGAACATGACAAAAAAAAATTTGGTACATCTACACAATGGAATACTATGCAGCTGTTAGGAAAAATGAAGTTATGAAATTTGCCTGTAAATGGATGGACATGGAGAGGATCATGCTGAGTGAAATTAGCCCGAGGGAAAAAGGAGAGATATAGAATGACTGCATTTATTTGTGGAAAAAAAATAATAGTATGATACCAATATCCAAGGTCAGGCAAAACATGGATCAGGAGGACTTGTCAGTGGGTGGAACCTACCCAAGAGTGTGGGACTCAGAGGTTAGGTAAGACAGTGAAGGGCAGGAAATGATGATACCAGTCTAGAACTGAGCGTTGAATATAGGCAAAGGGCTATACATATAACCTCTAAATGTATGTATTAAAAGCCACAATGTCTAAGAGAAGAGAGAGAGAGAGAGAGAGAGAGAGAGAGAGAGAGAGAGAGAGAGAGAGAGAGAGAGAGAGAGAGAAGGCCATAGAGGCAGGTCGGGGAGGGAGAAAGATATCATGGGACATTGGTGGTGGGAAATGGGCACTGGTGGAGGGATGGGTGCTGGAACACTGTATGACTGAAACCCAAACATGAACATCTTTGTAATTGTATATCTCACATTGGTATAATTAAAAAAAAAAAAAGAATTCCAAGTGTGGAAAGACCTTGATTGTGCATTACAACCCACCAATATCCTACTCTTAGACATATTTACAGAGTCACTTTCCAGGAAGTAATATAAATGCTAATATTTACTGAGACTTAATGCTATGTGCTAGGCAATGTGCTATTTGACTAATAAAATATCATTTGATCGTAGTTTCTATCTTTGGTGCTTTAATAAACCCCATTTTACACTTGAGGGAAGCAAATCACTAAAACACTCTTTACTTCTGTTTGGTGCCATACATGACAGTGCTCAGTGCTTACTCCTGGCCCTGTGCTCAGGACCATAAGCGGTGCTGGGGACTGAAATAGGGTCGACTGCACCCACCTTAAGTGTCTTAATATCCAACACCATTGAAACATTCTAAACTTTTTATATTAAGACTCACTGCGACAGTTGTGAGGCGTGCTTTTAGTCTACAAATACCTTTTTCATTTTATTTTTGGGGGGTTGGATATAAGAACCCAGTTATCCCGAATGCAAACATGTTTTTCTACTACTTAGTGACATCCCTGGCCCCAGATACTATTTCTTCCCTGTACCTCACTCTACAATCCAACATAAAACTCTAAAAAATTCTGCTTTATACTTATACATATTTTCTCCAATCATATACTGATCCATATGAGTTATAACAGTTTTTCAGAAATAGTACTGTAAAAATATCAGTGAAATTTAGTGAACTAAACTTTTTTGCTCGCTTTTGTTTTATTTTACTTCTTTAAAATATGGTTCTTCTTTAAAACAAAAACAAAAAAGGAAGAAAAAATCAAACCCTGGAAAAGGCAATAATCATCCCAGAAGATTGAAAAATGGCACAATGAACACAAGATTACTGGTCTGAAACAAGCTCATGTGACAAAGATCCTTAAAAAGCACAACACTGTTTCTGAATGTTCTTGGGAAAAGGAGCAAGAATGAATAAATGAATAAGTTAATGAATGCTAGAGTTGAAGAATTAGACAACTAATAGATCAAACTTCCAAAAGGTCTGGTTGTTAAGGTAAAAACAAAGGAAGTGCCTGTTTATTTAACTGGAAGACAGAAATGTAAACGTGGCTGAGCTGGGGAAAGGAGTCTGTGGAGAGAGAGGGATTAGAGAGACAGAAGGGATAACTGACAGCAATGCCCAGAGGAAGCTTTTGTTTATTACACGATATTAAGTTCAGAGTGACAGGACTGACTGCTTTCCAGGCTGAGCTCTCTATCATGCCAGGAAAATGGAGGAAGTTGGAGAAATTTCGACAATTTACAATAAAAAAGTACCCTTAATAAAAACTGTAAGTTGGTAATATTCAGAATGAGAATTTCTAGAGAACTAGGCAACTCCCTAATAGTCTGTTCAATATCTTTGAATTGTTCCACATATAGATCAATGAGTGAAATAGCATATCCATATAATATCCTAAAATAAAATCACCTAAATACTAAATTTGGGACCGGAGAGACCATGCAGGAATGTAAATACATGTTTTGCATCTGACACTTGGTTCTATCCCTGGCACCATACATGGTCCTCTAACCACCATCAGAAATAATCCTGAGAGCAGAGCTGGGAGTAAACCCTAAAATAAAACTTTTTTTTTTTTCAGAAAGTAATATACGTGGTTCAGGAGACAGATCAATGACTTGGTACACATGACTTACATGTAGGAGGCCCGAGTTCTATCTGCTCCCTAAGTACCACCACGAGTAACCTCTGAACACTGAGCCAAGAGCAGCCCTTTCCAGATACAGCTGGAAAAAAGTATTGTGTGTGGGTGGAGAGAGAGAGAGAGAGAGAGAGAGAGAGAGAGAGAGAGAGAGAGAAACGTACTTACCACAGACTGAAAATATTCAGGAGAGATACCTTCCAATTCAAGGATTTTATCCTCAAGCTTTTTAATTCTCTGGTAAATGTCCCGTGGCACTGGACCACCTAAACACATTTTAAAAGTTCTGAGAAACTATATCAATTTTATCCTTAAAACATCATACAAAAAATACATGCAAATGGACAATAACTAGTTAAATTAAGAAGACAAATGAACAAAAGTTAAACAATGAAATCCCATATTTTCACATTATATACTATAAAAAATATCATATACCTCTCTCAAGCCCTATTTTGTTTCCTATGCTCCTAGGAGTTTTGCTTTATATTAATTCATTTTATAAAATCCTAAACATAAAACGTTTCTATAAAGAACAAAGCACATTTCTAATAGATTTTGGGATGAAGTAAAATTCATAACCAGTGACAATAGTTGCAATACCCTCATTATTTCCTTCAATTTGTATATGTTACTACAGGCCAGATTTTCCTCTTTTAACCTAGGAGAATGTTACAGAGGGGCTTTACTGTAATTCATACCAAGCTTCCTAGGCAGGAGGAATGTAATCAAAATTGCTCAGATTTCAAGGTTATAATCATATTCTAAATCCTTTCATTTGTCAGACCCTCCAATGCAGCTTTCTGCTCCAGACCAACAACACTTCTCTGAATTATCATAACCTCCAAAATTGCAATTTATAAAGCCTAGTCTCAACACAAGTTTTTTTTGTTGTTGTTGTTTTGTTTTTTGGCCACCCCCAGAGCTGCTCAGGAACCATGGGCTATCAAGACCAAACCTGGGCTCCAGCCTGCAACGCCTATACTCAGTCTTTGAGCTCGCTCTCTCTCTCTCTCTCTCTCTCTCTCTCTCTCTCTCTCTCTCTCTCTCTCTCTCTCTCTCTCTCTCTCTCTCCAGAGTGCCAATAAACACTTTTAAATGTTAAGTTAGAATTTGTCACTTCAAGCCCTAAAACCTTTCAGTCTCACTCAGACATAAAAACCAACACATTTACAACAGCCCATAAATTCCTCCATATGTTTCCTCTAGATCACCTTTTGATATAAAAATTTGCCCATATTCTTTAATTGAATAATGATTATTTAATCATGTATTCATTCAGGCAGTGATTTTCCTCTAGGTCACTAATCACCTTCTTCTGTTATTCAACTAGGCCACTCCCTTCACAGCTTTCAGAGTTGCGGTTCTTTCCTTCTGCTTCCACATGCTCAAGGTTTGTTCTCACCAATCTAGCAGTGGGGCCTGAGTGACAGCACAGTGGGTAAGGTGCTTGCCCTGCACACTGTCAATGTGGGTTCAATTCCTGCACCACATATGGTCCCGAGTCCCACCAGTAGGAAGGGTGGAGCAGGCCCAAGACCTGAGCATTGCCGGGGTAACCCAAAAACTTTCAAAACTATTCCTTAACAGGAAGGACTTTTGTCCTCTCTGGAACAAAACCAGCCAGTTCTACTGCCTCCCCTCCCAGAAACCCCCCATCTACTTTCCCTATTCTTCTTCAAATCGTCACTACTACTGATCATTCTGCACATTGTGCTAATTCATTATTGTTTCTTCCATCTAATTTTAAGTTCCAGAGGGGTAGAATCTGATGTTCAGTCCTCTGGGTGTGGCTTTTATACAGTGACACACACCCTGGGAGCATCAGTTCAGACTACACAGGTGCAGAGTATTTACTGACTGAACGGATACATGATTAAACAATCAGTATTCAATTAAAGACTATGGGCAAATTTTTATATCAAAAGCATCAATTTGCTAAATATAAAAACTCTAAGAAGGTTTCTTGGATTTTTTGGGGAGAATGTCTTCTTAATCTTAGGACCTTAGTTATTCTTGCTCTTGACTAAGGCAAACAAGTAACTGACTTTGCTCTTGCTTCTTTAACTGGGCACGCCACCTGCTTCCCTCTGTACCTTTCAAGAGTCATCAATCAGCAGTCTGCATCGCTTCGGATGGAGCCCCATGTGCCTCTGTACTGTCCCACTTCCCTATTAATCTATCTTCTCCCACACAGATCATGAAGATCGTGGAACCAGGGCTCTGATGCATCTTCTTGGTATCTCTAGTGTCTAAACAGTGCTTGGGGAGCTAAGAGCAGAGTTCAGAGGCAAAGTGCATGCCTTACACAACTGAAGCCCCTGGGGCCAATCTGCAGGATCCACACTCCAAAACAAAAGTGCTTGGCACACGGTAAACGTTTACCAGGTATTTTTCAAAATTAACTAGTTGGTACTAATAGAATAATAAGCAAGTCTACACAGTAAGTACTCCAGGCTAGGATGGGTTCAAAATACTATGAACCACAGTTGGTGCCTACATATATTCTGCAGATTCTAGTCATTCTTTTTCCAAAATGGTTTGCTCATACTGCTAATCCCTACTAACTCTTCAAAGGAGTAACTGTTACTTCCTTAGGGGTATGATTGATCCCTGGACCTTCCCTGAGTTGAATACTAAAAGTACGTCTTCACTGCATTTTGCACATTATCTGCAAAGGTGAAATAAACAAGGCTGATCAGTAAACACTTGAGGAGGTACCTGGCCTGTGACAGGCACTATGCTAGGTACAAAGTAACGGACACAAAAGAAAGCTGCTCATCACTTACTAGCCAGCATGAGAGACACCTATTATTAAACTTCATAAAGGAGAGTGGTGAGCCTCATGTGCTATGACAGTAAACAGAAGAGGAAGCTATGCTATTGGGATTTATTTAGTGTTGTAAATCAATATGAAATTAATTAAAATAAAATATACAGAAAAAACAAAGAATCCATCTGAATCTGGGATCAGGAAGGAAAAAGCAACGAAACAGCATGGATACAGAAAGGCCCTGAGAGCAGCAGAATGACTGGGAAGCCCAGAAATACAGCTGGAATGACATTTGTAATAGAGCATTATCACCACACCATCCCAGTTGGGTCTCCTTTCCCCTCTCTGGTCAAAGCTGCTTTTATCTGGAGCCCTTCTCTTTTAGTGCAGCAAAAGAGAATTTCTGTACTAGTTTTGTTTACATGCAATCTCAGCAACTTTGTCTCTGGCTTACAGTGGGTTCTTAATTCTTATTAAATGAATGGATCAATACAAGGTTTGGTGTGAATGTAAGGGTACAGAAAACTATTAAAAAGCATTAAAGGATTTTTTGAAATCAGACTGTTCTGAGATACTGATGTGACCACTTGAAGGAGAATGGCCTAGAGCAGTGATTTTAAACCACTGTCCAGTCTGTAGGTATAAAAAAAAGTTGAAAACTGGAGTTGGGAATATAGTTCAAAAGACTGGAACACATGCTTTATTTATAGGAACCCTGGGTTCAAACCCCAGCACCACACACAGTCCTGAGCACAAGAACTGCCAGGGGTGGCCCAAGTACCACACAAGGAACACTGAGTGTGGTCCAAAACACCCAAACCAACTCTGGGAGAAACAGAAAGGGTTAAGATACCTTGCATTTGGCCAACCCCAGTTCACTCCTCCGTCTTACTGAGCATTGATGGGTGCAGGCCTGAGGCACGTGAGCCTCACCAGCAATGGCCATGACGATCTCCTAAAAACTGCCAGAATGGCCTAGGTATTCCTTAGAGCCACAGGGTTGGAGGAATACCATGTATCTTTGGACCCTAACATTGAACTACCCTCCCTAACAACCAAAAATTTCTAAGAGGAGCCCCTAGACTTCAAAAAGCACTACCCGAGAGACACAAAATAAATACAGAAAAAACAAACTGAAAAAAACAAAACCAAAGAACCAAAAACACCACTTAGTGACTTTTAGTAGAGCTAGGGCATATAAGAGAAAAGGACAGAGTTTACAAATACTTAGATGACAGAATTCACAGGACATGGCATGTAATTGAGGAGGGATTTTTCAGGCTTGGAAAATCTGGGGTAGATGTCTAGTTGCCACTTACTTCCTTGAGCACAATGCTAATGCTCTCTGAACCTCCAGTTTTTCACTGACAGTAACACAGCAGCTCATATGGGCACTTAGTAAGGATGAAGCAAGTGGACATTGTGCACAATGCTTTCAGCGTGACAGGCACTAAGTATTATTCAATAAATGTTAGGGCACTTCCTCTACGGCATTTATCTGTGTATATGTTTATCCACAGTGAGAGATCCTTAAGGACCAGCATCATCACTTTGTACCCATTCATCAACACTTTGTACCCGACACAGTGGGTGATAAGAATGAGAGGTGGTCATTGTTAAGTAATGAAACTGATGGCAGGAAAAAGAATGCCCCGGTTGCAGCTGTGATGATAACAAATAGCATTTGAGAATCTATTTGAAACCTTTTTCCATCCTATTAACATTCAACTGGTGGGATGTATGAAAAGGAGGGGTAAAATCACCAACATATGAACTGTGAATTCCTTGACAGAGACCACATTTGACTGTGTGTGTGCACACGAGCACACTCAATATAGATGTTTTGTCCATGATGGGACAGGAAAATGTGGTACTGAATGAACTGGAATTTCTCTAGACACTTGCAAAGATGCATCACAGGAGCCCCACGCAGAACTCTGCTTACCTGTCTGCAATCGCAAGTGAGCTTCAATGTTCTGCAGCCGTTCTTCCACAGCCTGATTACCACAATCCCGGAGAAGGCTGTTCGTTTTGTGGCCTGACCCTTGGGTTCCCTCAGGTCTAGTCTGGGGGTCCGTATGTATTCACAACTCTAGAAACTAAGTCAAGAGACTTTTGAGCCTGCATACATTTACATTTTAAAAATCAGAAAATTCTTTCTCCTTACAACTTTATATTCTTTTCATGAAACCATCGGATCACCAGCCCACATATTAAAGCCAGATTTTTATTTTTTTCAAATAAGCAAACTTTAAACACAGAAGTGATTTGTATCCCACTTTTGCTTATAACCTAGAATACATTTCTATTGGCAAAGAAGATATGGTGCAAATAGTTACCTTTGACATGACTTTTTAAATCCAGGGTAAGGGGTAAAACGGCATCCGTCCTTGCGCAACTGTTTTCTGAGAATGTAGAGTATAAAGTTTAAAGATAGTCTTCATTTCAAATGAAGATGAGATTTTGATAAACTACTAATTCACATTAGTATACTACTCATAGTAAGAAAGTAACATTTTATATAATAAATTACTGTTACATAAGATTAAATTTAGTGACCTTTCCCACTTACAATTTATCATAGTATCTAATTTCTAAAACAAGATATAGAAAAGTCAGCAATATAAAATAACATCACTTAGTATACTTTTTAATAAAAACCTCTATTTCTAAACCCACTTGTGCCGTTTAGAGAAAAAAATGTCTACACTCTAGCAGTGTTTTAACTCTAAGCCAAAGATACATCAATCCACTTTGCTTCATCATAGGAATTTTACAAAACAGCACTTTTACTGAAATATCTTCTTAAAAAATTATAGCACTTAGGATATTACATACACATCAAATTAGTGAATATCTAATAAAAAGGATTACACTTAACACATTTTTTTATTTCATAACCCCAACAAAACCGATCTTGAAACCTCAAGTGTAATATATTCCTCTTCACTTTCCCTAGACTGCCAATGCTCACTTAAAAAAATCTAATCACAAAAGGCAGTTACCTCTTTACACTCTGCCTCTTTCAAAAAATGAAATTCTAAGAAAGGTAAGTTGTGAAAATTGACATTTTTCCCACCCCAAGTTGAAGAGTACAATTTGTTTTCAATGAGATTATCCACAAGTAAATTATAAACCAAAGGGGGTTAGAAAGATGTTAACATGATGTATAAACATGTCAAATAAATAACTAATTGAAATATTTTAATACTTAATTAAAATTGTAATATTTTAAAAATATTGAAACTAACAAAACCATGTAATATGATAAATTTTCTAAATAAACTTCCCTTGATTATTTTATAATAAAAAACAGACCATGGCAAAAGAGACACTTTCGCCACAGTGAAAAACAAATGAAAGAACTCGCTTAAAAAAAAAAAACTCATTAAATTTAATGGAAAGCACTAACATTATAAAACATTAGTATTTCTTCAACCTAAGTAGCTTAAATAGTTCTGATGAAATATTATGAATAAAATTCCAAGTTTAACTTATCCATACATATCTGCATGTTATCTATCTATATACATACTAAACAGTCATTTTTATTCCTTTGAGGCAACTCAAAATATGTTTAAAGGGTTATCACTTCTCCATTCTCTTTTTTTATCGTTTCATGGAGCAAAGAGTTAAAAAAAATCACCTCTTGCAGCTATATTCCAAATATCTAGATTAGCTGACCCATCAGTGAGAAATTCAGCATGGCGTGGATAGTGAATGTATGAGTTAGTCACTCTCCACAGCAATTCTGGCGAGTACTGTTTTGAGCCAGCAAGGGATTGAATGGGCCAAGGAATCCTGCTGAGCATTTCAATTCCTGTCAATTTCCATCCCCTGGTGGTTTATAATAATAGAGTTAGCAAGGAGAACAGAGGAATAACATTACTGACACATGTGCTTACTCCCTCAACACACCCCTTTCTCATGGGCTGCTTGCAGTTGGATCATAGTATCTAAGATTTGCCACTGTTGCACCTGTTCTGAAAAGTCAACAGGAAAGTATAGCAAATCTAGAGATATTCATGTCTAACATTACAGCTAAAAAGACAGAATTCTGAACAAGAGGGGACAAGTTGGACATGGTGTATTTTTCCCCCGCTATTAAAAGAATCACTGTCAACGAAACAGAGTCAATTCTAGATTCTGCTGACAATTTTGTTCATGGTAATTAGCTAAGAGACTGCAGAGGCAGTAAGAAAAATGTTCATTCCAATTATGAGCTTGTCTCCATAAATTTTCATAAAAAATACGTGTTAAAATTATTACTATAATGCCTGAGTACGAGCTGTAACAACACTGTGCAGTTATTTTGTATCCTGCAGTATAACTGCACATCTATAAATGTACTGCAGTATCAGATGAAGAGGGAAAGGAGAATCTGGCTTTAAAAACAGCAACTGTAAGCATGATGAGAGAAAAGAAGTAAACATAAGGCAGCACCGTCTTCATGAAGAACCATGACACACTGGTTGTAGAGCGAAAACATTGCAGTCACGGAGCAGTCAGAAAACTGCTCCCTCTTGAGGAGCCTTAACTTTACTGAGTCCACTTGAAGCCACGAACATCTCAATTTTACCAGTACATATTCAAGCTAGGTATTTATATGGCTTAGTTCCTTCTTACGAAGACAGAGCACACACCAACTACACACCTCACCTTTATTACTTAAAGGAACTCTGAGTCGGTCTTCCTCCTGGGGTAAACATTAGCCTTTTAATGCTAGCATTTACTTGATTTTTATGTGACCAAGATGTAAAACCAGTTCTGCAAAAGTCTATACTAATTAGAAATTCTGTTGCCTTAGTTTATAAACCTGTGAAATAAACCGTATTCCTCATGTTATACACTTTAAAAACAAAAACTGTTGTTTAAGATCCTATGATTATAATAAACTTCTAGTTACCTTGGTTACAATCAATAACATTGCAAAATTCCCTGACGTTATTTTCATTGATTTCAGCTTGCTTTCTTTCAATAAATGCAGATATTCGTCTGTCAATCTATAAACAATAAGTATGCAAGTTTTAACAATTTAAACAGTAAGATATAGAAATACACCTGCCACTCCCCACCATAAAAAACAAAACATACCCCAAAACATAACTTCTTACTTCTGCTTTTCCAGCCTTTATTTGAACTACTTCTGGATCAAAATGAATCTGACTTTTTTTTCACATCTCCTAAATCACAATCTTTGTGCTTTTCTTCCTCTTGGAGGCCATCAATGGGAAATCTGGCATTGATTTCATCCTTGTTCCCTGTTGCTGCTTTTTCTTTCTCTTCAACAACAGTTACATCCTCCTCTTTAATCAGAGGCTGAAGCTTTGCTAAAAAGGGCTGAGAAGAACACAATTC
Source organism: Cryptotis parvus (assembly GCA_021461705.1). Classification (NCBI taxonomy): domain Eukaryota; kingdom Metazoa; phylum Chordata; class Mammalia; order Eulipotyphla; family Soricidae; genus Cryptotis; species Cryptotis parvus. Next base: position 10,061 of record JAJIBD010025022.1, on the reverse strand, counting down.
CATTTACAGAGGTTCAAACTGATCAAAGTTTACATTTAACATATCACATAAATTTCTATGTAAATGTAATTTTTAAAGTATTAAATTTGAGAAGTTGGCTTAGTTGGATACACAGATCCAGCCACGTGTTTGCTGTTTTCTGCTACTACTATTATTATTATTAGCTGTGATCTGGTTTATATGGCTTTATTTAAGAAAGAAAATACGAAAAAATGTAAAGTTTTTTTTTTTTTTTTTTTTTTTGAGGGAATCACACTGTCACTCATCTTTTATTCTGTGCCAAATCAAAGTCTCAGCCTCTGGCACCAATACCACTTAATTAACATGTCATTCAAAATGCCTCCTCAGAACACTAAGGCTTAGTAGTTTTCCTCTTAACAGGAGAGCCACTGCTCTCACTCAGCAAAAGCCTGCATTATCACTGTATCGCTGGAGATTCTCCACTTGAAACTGCAGTTGGTCAAAGAGAATAAGAAAGTGCAGACATGGAATCTATAGGTCTTGGAGTGTGTGAACACTTAGGCTCTTCCTGACACTGAAAGGTATCATCTTGGGTCATGAAATTAAATTTTTAAGAAGAAAATGACCAAGGCAAAAAAAAAAAAAAAAGCCTACCATGGTCCAGAACTGAAAAGAGACAGATGCCTACAGCTATATTAGAGAGCAAAGAGTCCTGCTGTACAATGTAAATTATATAATCCCTCTACCAACAGACCTCAGCTGAGTTGCATGGCTCACTGCATCCACTGCATCTGCCCTTTGAAAGTAGGGCTTACTATTACTTTTTTAAGATGAAACAGATTTTAAATTTCCCATAGTCACTGAGGGCTGAAAATTAATGTCTACTCCATTAATCAAAACACACCAACACTTGCCATCTTCTAATTATTTTTTCATGCCCACAATTTGGCTTCCGTTATTTGCTAAGCTAAATACTCTTCTGAAACCTTGTAATATCGCAACAGCAATTAAACTGACCAAATAGTTCTTCCACTTACCTTTATGATAATTAGTTTATGCTCTGATTTGAGATAAAACTACAAACTTACATTCAATCGGAAAACAAGGTCATTAAGTCTGTTCAGTCCTTAGACCGAAATACTTTTAAAATATACCAATACTATTATAAACAATAACTTGATGTAGACTTCCCAAAAAAAGGATGAATTATTTCCAGTTGTTAAGAAAAAGAAAGATGAAATAGTGACTGGCTACTTACTAAGATGAGACATTAATGTCACAGAAATTACTTTCTTTTTAAAACTATGCTGAAACTGTTTAATTGCAATAGACACTCCAGGATGTGTCATGCTGGGATAATGCCACTTCTTGAACCACTGAAAGCACTCCATGAGCCTCCAAACTCACCCAAGGCATGGAATCATTATCATAGCATGACACACACCTGCCGTGTCTTATTGCTTAATTATAACCCACCAAAGATGGAATGGTATTGAATTTTCAGTGCAAGTCTAGAGTTGAATAGAACTGCAGTCATTCAACTCTTCATACCCACATTGGCCTTCAGATCACTAAGCAAATGAACAGATTTGGATCCAATCTGGATGAAACAGACTTTATTAATAACACGATTAACATAGTACTAAGAGAGAATTGGCAAAGACTGCAACTTATCATTTTGCTACTTTTAATTTCCATTCTCACTATCAAGTTAACACTTTTAACAAGAAATTTACCTGTAAATACAAAACGTGCTGTTCAAGTGCACTAAAGAGCAGAGCGGGCTGCAATGCAGAGACACTCGGAGCTTGTTCCAATCGATTGTAATTTTCACCACATCATCTCTGAGGTTAAGCTTCAAAAGGACAAATCAGTAGCATCACAAAAATTAAACAATTAAGCACTACATATTGTATTGTCACAAAAATAAGATTCCTACAGCATGTCTATTTAGCTAAAATCTACCCAAGTTTTTAATGATATATTAAAATCTAAGCCTGGTTATCATTTTAAAGGGCCAAGAAAGGTTCGATTTTCATTAAAAAATGTGACATTCCATTCTAAACTTGACTCCTGGGCCTACAGATGGGACCACCTACATGTGAAACTGTTCAAGAAAGACAGAAGCATGAAACTTCTCTAATAGTCTATTAAAACAATAGAAAGAAATCTATGGGTTACAGCCAACACAGAGGTCTTCCTCAGAATCCGACTCTGAGTGTTAAACAGAGGCACCAAACAAATCTATCAAAGTTCTGATATATCCATTTCTTCTTGCTAAACAAGTAGCATAAAATTTACCACTCATACCTGTTGCCTTTTGAATCATTTTTATTATTTTCAACACCAGCCAAACTTCATAATTTAAAATCAAGATTACTCATATTTTATAAAGTCTATTCCAATAGCAAGATGTTTACCTATGCCAAATAAAAGCTGAACTATTATTTAACTAGAAAACACAAACTTCTCTACAATAGAAAAATAAGAGTTGAACTGATTCTCTGCTAAATCGTATTTTCTAGTAAAGTGTAAGAGTTCATCTTATGAAAGTTGGCTATGTGTGGTCAACTGAGTCTCAATTAGATTAAGAAAATTACCCGGATATAAAATTACTAGCAAAATTAGCAACAAAAGAGAGAGAGAGAGAGAGAGAGAGAGAGAGAGAAGAGAGTAGTGTAAACACCTCTATTTCTTGCTTTTCAAACTGAATAAAAGTGAGTCACCATAAACTTTTCTACAGACACATCTTTATGACAAACTGTAATGTTACATAAACTGCATAATGTCAAATTAATGTTGTTACTTTTTTCAGAAATCATTAAATGTAAGTGATGCTTTCAAAAAATGTTATAATTAATTCAAAAGATCATGAGTTGTGATAAGAAAACGAAAAGATGAATCACTACATAAATAACCAAAGAGAGAAGTACCCAAAAAAGGCACTCCACTGAGTGAATATTCTAAAACATGAGGTGAATATTCTAAAACATAGAATATTCTAAAAAAGATAGAAAAGACAATTAACCCAGAGACACTTAAAGTGTGTATAGACAAAGTTAAAAAGGATGATTTGTGAAGGTGCAGACTGGTTTATAGTAATGCAGTTAAGATTCTACATTAAAATTACCACATTAATCAAAATTTATACTATTTGATTATAAATATTTTACTAGACAAGTAAACTATCATACTTTTTACAAGGCTCAAAAAGCTCTAGATTCAACTGAAACAAATTTATAAATAGTTGGTAGAAATATAAGCAAATTCAACATTTTTTATAAAGAAAAGATAAGTCTATATTTGTAAACCAGTCATTCAGAAATGTATTAGTCACCATTAATAGGAACTATTTAACTATGCATTTTCAGTAAAAATGTATTAAATTAATATAAAAATCCCACAGTAACGACATATATTTCTTTAATCTGATTAAAACTGGCTGCCTAGATGCAAGCAGTAAGAATAAGATCAATACATTTGAAATCTGAACTAAATAACGTTTTAATATTCCATTTTTATGTTTCCCATTGAAGAGTGCTAATAATACAATCACATAAAATGCATTCAGACATGTTACAATATACATTAAAAATAGCCTTTAAAATTGCTTCCTCAAAAAACAGTGATTTCCTCTAAAAAATCTTATACGTGTAGTACAATTTGTAGAATGAATTCTGATCTTTACATATTTCCAAATATAAAGCACATCATCAAAATGGGTATCATTTAGTTGTGAAAACACTACTTTTTGACACTCGTGTAGAGTCCCTTCAACGTATTACATAAACTCAACATTTACTCTAAACATTTACAAAGATGACAAAGTTTTAATCACATCTCTACTGTACTATCAGACTGAATGTTTAACATTTTTATACGTTTTTAAATGTCCTATGCAAATATTCCAAAAGATGTTTAAAAACCATTTCTGACTGCTTCTGGAAAAATGTCATCACTTAAAAAAAAAAAAAAAACCTGTGCAGTACAGGAAACAATCTTTTCTTGGTTTTGTTCTGGTATAAGAACAAATCTTAGTCCAAATGCCCCCTGCCATAAAAGCTGCAAACTTTTAAGCCATTTACAATCTTGTAGTTTGAAGAGTGAAATATCAATAACAAGCAAAAGTCCCTAGTTTTTTAAACAATTTAAGTAAATCTTTGGCAAACAACTGAATTTACAAGCTTATTCTGTAGTAAATTCAATTATTAATTCCAATACACCAGAGTAATGCTACTTCTTAAGCCGTTAGACACATATTAGGATTTTAAAATACCCTTTCAAGAAAGCACTGGTTCTCATCTGCCCAAGGCTTTTAAAACTAATTTTCACAAATGGTCGGTCTATTTTTAGAAAGGAAGTTGACACTAATTTCCACACCAATGCTTGCAAAGCCTACCACACGCGCTTGTTCCAGCCCTATAATAAAACTTTTATGCCTTGAAAATATTCAGGTTCAGATATACAAAGAAAACTTTTTTCTTAAAGCAGACAAGTCTCCTTTCAAGTTCTCATTTAGAATGTGCTTTGCAGTTTACATCAGGAAACAAAAGAGTGACTTGATTGTTACAGAGTAAGCAGCACTTTTACTTAGACCAGGTTTATGATGACACTTCTGCGAAAGCCACTTATTTAATCAACTCGTTAATAGTCAAACAATGGTTCTGGAAGCTGTCTCAACCTTACATACAACTCATCCAAGTTGATGCAGAAATAGAATATTCTGCTTCCTCCGTGTTTGAAAGGATGAGAGGCATCCAGAAGAGGCATAAAAAGGAAATTTTTAAAAAATCAAGGAACTCAAAAGAGCGTAAGTGCAACCCCCCACACACACACACATACTAAAAAACGGAGGAGATATTCCCCCTTTTGCCCCCGCCGGAAATCTTAGGTCGCACTAACCTATCCATTGCTATAGGAATGAACCGCAGGGGAAAGGTCCAGAGCGCCAGGAGCCTCCCAAACGCTCGGAGCAGCTTCTCCGCGCTCACTTTCCCCACGCCCGGTCCGTCTCGCAAACCGGGGGTTCACTTACACTATCCCTGCGCATTGCAACAGAGAGCAGTGGCAAAGAAAATCGAGTCCGCACAAGGGTTTGAATTCTGCCCCCGAGGGCACCCACGCTCGCGACCCGGCAGCTGGGCCCCGGCTCCACCCCCGGCCGCGGCTCCCGCAGCCGCGTCCCACGCCCCGCGGGTCCCGGACGCCCCCTACCCCTTCTGCGCTGGAAGAACGGAGGGGAGGGGCGGAGAAGCCCCAGGCCCCAACTCACTTGTCCGGCCAGGGTCTGCCAGGAACGAAAGATTTCACAGAGCACCTCCTGGGAGGGGCTAGGGTTCCCTCTCTTCCAGGCTCCTGTCACCGGTGACCGGGAGACTAAGCTCGGTGGCTGCAGCCATGACACCTTCGCAGGCCGCCCCCCGCCACCACCGAGCTGCCTTCGCAAACCCACCCCCTTCCACTCTCGCTTTCGTCGCTCGGCGATGACGTGTCAGCCGCGTCTCATTTAGAGTGACTTTTCGGAGGCCCCACCCTCTCGATGTGACTGACAGATGAGTTTGCCAGTCAGGGGCGACGGTGGCGTCTTCGCAGAAAACTGGCTGTGAAGAGTGGCGGACCCGCGCCAGGCCGAGTGTTGTAGGGGGAATGGAGGTCATTGGAGACTGGTTCAGGGTTAGGTTTCTGGAAGTCTGTCTTCGTGCTTAGATGTCATACGAGAGATGGTAAAAGAAGACTTGTAATTGTCAGAGTTTTTTGTCTCGAGCTTAGTGTTGACTTGGTGTGGAGTGGTCTGCGCAAAGACCTCTCCCCCAAGGATGCAACTGTCTCACGTGTTGCAAGCACCATGAAACTGCACTGAACCGTGATAATTAGATAGACCATTCATATTAACAAGGCCATTTAAAACTTACACAATATGGATGACACTGATTTTTCGCACTGAGGGAGAGACAATAAAATAACAATGTGTTTATGTCTGGTTTCCATTATAAAGAATTTAGATTTGCAAATATCATTTTGTCAGTTTTTTTAAAGACTTATCAGTTCCTTACGGGTTACTATTCTCCAGGTGATACTGTGAAGACACCCAGCCTACATCAGTTCGAAAGAAACAAACATTTCAAAAGAAGCATCAATACAATAAAAGGAATTGAACCCAAGCAAGTACACAACACTACCTTTGCAATTAGAAGGAAGACAAGTCCTAATTGGCAGTGCATATTATACTTATAAACTTTATAGAAACATATACAAATATTTTTTTTTTTTTTTTTGCTTTTTTGGGTCACACCCGAGATGCTCAGGGGTAACTCCTGCCTCTGCACTCAGGAATTACTCCTGGCGGTGCTCGGGGACCATATGGGATGCCGGGATTCGAACCCAGGCTGGCACAGGCCGGCGCGTGCAAGGCAAATGCCCTACCCGCTGGGCTATCGCTCCTGCCCCTACAAATAATTTTTATCATGTAGCATTATTAAGAGATATTTGTAGCACTTTGTAATCTTATGGTCATGTTCTAGCAGTAATTTTTTTCAGTTTAAAAATAAACTTTGGGAATATATACTATTAAACTGTACTAGAAATCCCTCTTAAAAATCATTGGTTTGGGAGCCAGAGTGATAGCACAGCAGGTAGGGCATTGCCTTGCATGTGTCAACTCGAGGTTCTATCCCAGGAGAACGTGTTAATATTGGATTCTCCCACATGTATGTGGGGAGAGGGTAGGTAAGGCAGAGGAAGACCAGTATGACAATAATAGTAGTAATGCTAAACTAGAACTGAGTATTGGAAGTAGGTCAAAGGGATATACATAACCCTTCAGTGTCTGTATGAACTTCAGTATCTGTATGAAATAAGAATGCACAAAAGAGAGAGAGAGAGAGAGATAGCCTGCCATGGAGGTAGGCTATGGGGGTGGGAGGAAATGGGGCACACTAGTGTTGGGAAATGTCAACTGGAGAAGGGATTGGTATTGGAACACTGCATGATTGAAACCCAATCATGAACAGCTTTGTAATGGTCCATCACATGGTGATTTAATAGAAAGATAAATAAATTATTGGTTTAGAGAAAGGGACCAGGATATAAAACTCCTTATTCTGACAGTCTAACGTGTTGACTGTAAGGGACATAAGGGCAGAAAGTAGTTTCATATGTAATTCTTCAGTAGAAATAAAATAACATCTTAGACCTGTCCTTGAAAATCTTAATTGTAAAAAGTTAATTAATTTTTTAAAAGTCTTAATTAGCTTTATACTTCCAGTTTAGGTTCACAGGTTTGTGAGGATCTTGAGAAGTCTTGTATGTTTCCTTCTTAACCACAATCTGTACAGCTTAGTCCAGCTCATGTTCAGACATTCAGAAAGATATTTAAAGATATCTAATCCCAAATTGAGCAACCTTCTCTTCCAAGCCCCTCATCCCCATCACTTGATCACTTGACATCCCGTTATTCATGATTTGCTTGAGCGGGCACCAGTAATGTTTCCATATGTCCCTGTCACATGCCAGTGTAAACCCAATGGCATCTGCTTGCTCCAGGAATATGAAGAGCCTCAAAACGTTCGTTCATGTTTGAGGTCTGACCATCTTGTACGTGGGTGGTCACACATGATATTTTGACATCCCGTGGGATACAGTCGGTAATGGCTCTAATCCAGTAGTTGTCTCCAAGTCGCATTACATGTCCAGCCCATCTGATTTTTGACACCTTAGCAAACGAGACAGTGTCCCTGATTCTGGATTGTCGACGGAGGTCCAAACTCTGGATTCCTTCTCTCACTTGAGTGAGGCATGGTATTCAAGCATAGCTCTTTTCGATTCCTCTTTGGGAGACCTAATAGACTTCTTATCCTGTTTCATAGGGCCCAGGTCTCTGAGGCATATGTTAATGCAGGGAGAATGGTGGAGTTGAAGATATGTGCCTGGAGCCAGAGGTTCTTTGTCCTTTTAGCTATTTCTTCGATGCCTTTGAAGGCATTCCATGCTGCTCTCTTCCTCTTGCACAGCTCAGGTTTTAGGTCATTCATCATATTGACTTCTCGACCTAGGTACATATAATTGCTGCATTCAGAGATGTCTGCATTTACATTGAGAGTGAATGGAGCCTCTGGAACTAGTTCATTTTTCATGAACATTGTTTTGTTGAGATTCAGCTGTAGACCCAGCTTTCCCATTCACGGTCAAGTCAGCCAGCATTTGTGCTGCTTGGCTAAAGTTTGGTGTTATCCCTCGAGAATGTCATGCAACAACTAGAATGGGGAAGGAAGGAGTGAAGATAGATGTCGCAACTAAGATCCACCTCTGCTCGGCTGATGACATTGTTCTCGTCTCCATATATAATCTAAATTCATAATGTTTTGCAATGTCAGGTAATTCCTTGCCTCTGATGCCTTATTAGTTAGCTAATCATTATAATGAGCTAAAACATTTTATTTTTGTTGCAACCCGGCTTTTTTATTTCACATGATATGTTTTCTATCTAGGTGTAAAGATATTTTTTATTAAACATTTTATTATACCACCGTGAGATATACAATTACAACGTTGTTCACGTTTGGAGGTTTCGGTCACATAGTGTTCCAGCACCCCGCCCTCCACCAGTGCCCATTTCCCCCACCACCAATGTCCCCAATTCCCTCCCTCCCATAGCCTGCCTAAATGGCAGGTTCTTTATCTCTTTTCTCTCTCCCTCTCTCTCTCTCTTCCTTCTCCTTACACATTGTGGGTTGCACTACATACACTTAGAAGCCATCATGTGCATTTTTTGCCTGTATTTAATGCTCAGTTCTATGTTGGTATCAGCCCTTTTGACATTTATTCACACATGTTCCCTTCTCTATCTTACCTAACCTCTGACTCCCACACGCTTGTGGTAATTTCCACTTTTGGTAAGATCACCTGGTATATTTATGTCATGCAAATAAATGCAGTCATTCTATGTCTCTCTTTCCTTCTGACTAATTTCACTCCAACATGATCCTTTCCATGTCCATCCATTTATAGGCAAATTTCATAACTTCATTTTTCCTAACAGCTGCATAGTATTCCATTGTGTAGATGTACCACAGTTTCTTTATCCAGTCATCAGTTCCGGGCATACTGGTTGTTTCCAGGTTCTGGCTATTGTGAATAGTGCTGCTATGAAAATAAAAGTGCGGATTGTGTTTCCGCTGTGTGTTTTTGGCTTCCCAGGGTATATTCCCAGGAGTGGTATGGCTGGGTCAAAAGGGAGCTCAATTTCTAGTCTTTGGAGGAATGTCCATATTGTTTTCCAGAAAGGTTGTACAAGTCGAACATTCCCACCAACAATGTATGAGAGTCCCCTTTTCCCCGCATCCACGCCAGCACTTGTTGCTTTTACCCTTTTGGATATGGGCCAGTCTCTGTGGTGTGAGGTGATATCTCATTGTTGTTTTGATTTGCATCTCTCTGATGATTAGTGATGATGAGCATTTTTTCATATGCCTTTGGCCATTCGGATTTCTTCCTTGTCAAAGTTTCTGTTCATCTCTTCTCCCCATTTTTTAATGGGGTTGGCTGTTTTCTTCTTATATAGCTGTACCAGTGCCTGATATATCCCTGGATATTAACCCTTTATCAGATGGGTATTGGGTGAATATTCTTTCCCATTCTGTGGACTGTCTTTCTATCTTGGTCACTGTTTCTTTCGAGGTGCAGAAGCTCTTCAGTTTCATGTAGTCCCATATGTTTATATTTTCTTCTAGTTGCTTTGTTAATGGTGTTTCACCTTGAAGATGTCTTTAGCTTCCAATGTCGTGGAGGGTTTTTCCCTATATTTTCTTCAATGTACTTTATGGATTCAGGTCTGATATTGAGATCTTTAATCCATTTTGGACTGATTTTTGTGCAAGGTGTTAGACACAGGTCCAAATTCATATTTTTACATGTAGCTGTCCAGTTTTCCTTAGCACCACTTGTTGAAGAGGCAGGTCCTTACTCCAGTTTGGACTCTTTGCACCTTTAACAAAGATTAACTGATCAGTTCTTTGAGGGTGGGTGTCAGGATTACACAAACTCTATTCCATAGGTCCACAGGCTCTGTTTTTATTCCAGTAGCACGCTGTTTTAATTACTGC
>JAJIBD010025021.1:0-20112 GCA_021461705.1 Cryptotis parvus | reverse complement strand
TTTTTTTATTTTTTTTAATTTATTTTTTAAGCATTTTATTATACCACCGTGAGATATACAATTACAACGTTGTTCATGTTTGGAGGGTTTCAGTCACACAGTGTTCCAGCACTTCGCGCCTCCACCATTGCCCATCACCCACCACCCATGTTCACAATTCCCTCCCTCCCATGTCCTGCATAAATGGCAGGTACTTTATCTCCTCTCTCTCTCTCTCTCTCTCTTCCTTCTCCTACACATTGTGGGTTGCACTACATAAACTTAGGAAGCCATCATTTGCATTTTTGTCTGTATTTAATGCTCAGTTCAATGTTGGTATCAGACCTTTTGACATTTATTCACACACGTTCCCTTCTCTATCTTACCAAACCTCTGACTCCCACGCGCCTTGGCAATTACCACCTTTGGTAAGATCATCTGGTATATTTATGTCATGCAAATAAATGCAGTCATTCAATGTTCCTCTCTTTGCTTCTGACTAATTTCACTCAACATGATTCTTTCCATGTCCATCCATTTATAGGCAAATTTTATAACTTCATTTTTCCTGATAGCTGCATAGTATTCCATTGTGTAGATGTACCACAAGTTTCTTTATCCAGTCATCAGTTCTCAGGCATACTGGTTGTTTCCAGGTTCTGGCTATTGTGAATAGTGCTGCTATGAAAATAAAAGTGCTGATTGTGTTTCCAGTGTGTGTTTTTGGCTTCCCAGGGTATATTCCCAGAAGGGGTATGGCTGGGTCAAAGGGGAGCTAAATTTCTAGTCTTTGGAGTAATGTTCATATTGTTTTCCAGAAAGGTTGTACAAGTCGACATTCCCACCAACAATGTATGAGAGTCCCCTTTTCCCCGCATCCACGACAGCACTTGTTGCTTTTACCCTTTTGGATATGGGCCAGTCTCTGTGGTGTGAGGTGATATCTCATTGTTGTTTTGATTTGCATCTCTCTGATGATTAGTGATGATGAGATTTTTTCATATGCCTTTTGGCCATTTGAATTTCTTCCCTTGTCAAAGTTTCTGTTCATCTCTTCTCCCCCATTGTCTAAAGGGGTTGGCTGTTTTTTTCTTATATAGCTGTACCAGTGCCTGATATATCCTGCATATTAACCCCTTATCAGATGGGTATTGAGTGAATATTTTTTCCCATTCTGTGGAATGTCTTTCTATCTTGGTCACTGTTTCTTTTGAGGTGCAGAAGCTCTTCAGTTTCATGTAGTCCCATATGTTTATATTTTCTTCTAGTTGCTTTGTTAATGGTGTTTCACCTTTGAAGATGTCTTTAGCTTCAATATCGTGGAGGGTTTTTCCTATATTTTCTTCAACTTACTTTATGGAATCAGGTCTGATATTGAGATCTTTAATCCATTTTGATCTGATTTTTTGTGCAAGGTGTTAGACACAGGTCCAAATTCATTTTTTTTACATATCGCTGTCCAGTTTTCCCAGCACCGCTTGTTGAAGAGACTTTCCTTACACCAGTTTGGACTTTTTGCACCTTTATCAAAGATTAACTGATCATGTCTTTGAGGGTGGGTGTCAGGATACTCAACTCTATTCCATAGGTCCACAGGTCTGTTTTTTATTACAGTTCCACGCTGTTTTAATTACTACTGCTTTGTAGTACAGTTTGAGGTTGGAAAAGGTGATGCCTCCCATCTTCTTCCCAAGGATTGCTTTAGCTATCGTTGGTGGTTTATTATTCCACACCAATTTCCAGGAGTGTTTGGTCAATTTCTTTTTGATTGGTTTCTTTTGGTTTCCAGGTCGTTGATTTCCCCCCTAAGTTTCACTATTTCCCTTCCTTATGCCTGGGTTGGGCTTCCCTTGTTGGTCTTTTTCTTATAATTTCACCTGTTAGGTCAGGTTATTTATGTGGGCCCTTTCTTCTTTCCTGGTGAATGCTTGCAGAGCTAATGAACTTTCCTCTTAATACAGCTTTTGCTGTGTCCCACAAGTTCTGATAGTTGGTATCTTCATTGTCATTTGTTTCTAGGAATCTTTGGGTTTCCTGTTTGATTTCTTGTATGACCCATTTGTTGTTCAGCAGTGAGCTGTTTAGTTTCCAGGATTTTGGTTTAGCTCCCTGCTTCTGTGTATGCTTCACTACTATTTTCAATGCATTGTGATCTGAAAAGATAGTCGACACAATTTCAATCTTTTTTATTTTGTTGAGGTGTACTTTGTGGCTTGGTATATGGTCTATCTTGGAGTATGTTTCATGTGCACTGGAAAATGTGTATTCAGCTTTTTGGGGAATGAAAAGCCCAGTATATATCAACCAGCTCTCTTTCTTCCATTTCTTCCTTCAGGTCCAGTATTTCCCTGGTGAGTTTCAGCCTCGTCGATCTATCCATAGTCGATAAGGCAGTGTTGAAATCTCAGACTATTATTATGCTACTGTTAGTGTCTTCTTTGAGGTCTATTAATAGTCGTCTTAAGTATTTTGCTGGCCCCTCGCTTGGGACATATATGCTTAGTAGTGTGATTTCTTCCTGGTATACATACCCCTTAATTATTAAGAAATGGCCCTCTTTGACCCTTTTTTAACCTTTTTCAGCCTGAAATCTATATTGTGAGATACGAGTATGGCCACACCTGCCTTTTTGGAGGGATTGTTTGTGTGGAGAATGATCTTCCAGCCTTTGACTTTGAGTCTGCGTTTGCTCTGGTTATTCAAATGTGTTTCTTGTAGGCAGCAGAAAGTTGGATTCTTTTCTTTTAATCCATTTTGCCATCCTGTGTCTCTTACTTGGTGCATTTAGACCGTTGACATTGAGAGAGATTATTGTCATTGGATTTTGTGCCATCTTTCTGTTTAAACTTATTGTGGTTTTGGGTTGTCTTATTTTACAATAGACCCTTCAATCCTTCTTTTAGAGTTGGTTTTGAGTCTATGAATTTCCTGATATGTTGTTTATCCATGAAGTTGTGTATCTTTACTTCACATCTGAAAGTAAGTCTAGCTGGGTAAAAGAATTCTTGGTGAGCCCTGAAGTTCATTGAGTCTTTTTCACAATATCCCACCATTGTTTTCGGGCTTGGAGTGTTTCATCTGAGAAGTCTGCTGTAAATCTCAGGGATGCTCCTTTGTATGTGATTTCCTTCTTTGATCTTGCTGCTTTCAGTATTCTATCTCTGTCTATCGTTTTGTCATTTTAATAAGGATGTGTCTTGGAGTATTCTTATTGGGGTTTCTTTTAGCTGGTATCCTTCGGACCTCCTGTATCTGGGAGCATGCTTTCTTCAGTTCAGGGAACTTGTGCGATAATGGCTTTGACAGTCATCAGTGTTTTCTTCTTGCCCTTCTGGAACCCCAATAATGCGTATGTTTTTCCTTTTGGCTTTATCCCGATTTTCTCTGGTCGTCTGTTCATGTGATTGTGAGTCTCTTTTCCATCTTCTGGTGTTGTCTACAGAATCTCTGAACCTCGTCTTCGAGATCACTTATTCTTTCTTCAGTAGCTGTTACTCTGCTTTGGATGCCTTCTCTCTGTGTTTTCCAGTTCACTTACCTCATTTATAATCTGTCATTTCTGCTTGTACTTTGGTCTGAAATTTACTCAATTCTGCTGTCATGTCCTCCTGTCTTTTATTGACTTTGTATTCCATTGTTTCTTTTTATTTCCTTGTACATCTTTAACAGTTGCTTCCGAAATTCATTTTCCGAGAGGTTTTATAGCTCATCGTTATTGCTGGACTCATCTGTATTAGTGACTTCAATTGTAGAGCTTGAAGGACTTCTGCGCTGCTTTACCATAATGACTATCGTAGGTTGAAGATGTGTTTTCTGGGTGACTAGTCAATAGTGTTAGTAGGTGCCTGAATTGCTTTGCAGCTATGGACATATAGCAAACAATGTAGTGGCCAATGCTCAGTGGTATCACAGGTAGATAGACAATACTTGCGCTGACGCGTAGCGTCTGTGCGGTTTTGAATTTTGGGGTGTCGGTGGGTGGTTCTGGAGTCAGGGGTCAGGGTGGCAGTCGTGCTGTGGAAGGTCCAAGGATGCTGGGTGGGGCTTGGTCCCCTCCTCAAAGCTGGAGCCCTTTCTCCTGAAGCGGAGGTGCTTGGGGGCTGCCTGCCGCTGGAACGCACCTCGTGGGAAGTGAGTGGGGTCTGCTGGGTGTCGGGGCTGGATGGTGTCAGGTGGGAGGTCCGCGATGTAGGGTGGGGGCTTGGTCCCCTCCTCAAAGCTGGAGCCCTTTCTCCTGGAGCAGAGCGGCTCGTGGGGCTGCCCTTAGCCTTGGAAACGAACCTGGGTGGGAAGAGCGCCGCGGGATCACAGGGGTGCCCAGCATCTCGCTTAAAAGATCATATCCCGAAGGGAAGGGCTCAGGGCTCTTAGTCACGCACGGCTGCGTGGTGCGTACTGGGCCACGCGAGGTATTTTGAATATTAATAAAAAAAAGCGCACTTGCTTTTGCATGGGGACCCAGTCTCTCGGGGATTTTTCACGCGATTACGCATTCCGAGGCTCCCAGTCCAGTCGCGCCATTGGTGGCCAGCTCTTATTGAAAAGTATTTTCCAGAATGAAACACAAAATGCTATCATGAATCCATAATCATATTGGTTAATAAGAGATTTTATTTTATCTATATTTATCATTTAAATGGAATTCCATTTTTATTTACTTGTCTAGCAATTGTGACAGAGGAGAGTCAAGGTTTTGATTATATGCTAAAATCCATCCACACTATAAGTTACATTATCTGTCACAAGAAAAAAAAAATATATGTCTTTTTCAAATACTTACATATTAGGTGCCATGACAAAGTTTCCAGCCATTTTATCATTTTACAGACTGGCTTTTAGGAAAATAAGAAAATACTGCCGTTTTGTATTCTGTCTTGAGGATTAAGTTTTACCTAAATCACACACTTGACATATTCTGACACTAACTGAAAATATACATAAAATATATTCCTTTATGATGGATGAAGTTACTGTTTGAATAAGTAAACCCCTCATTCACAGGAGGCTGAGTGGAAGTGAGTAATTCATTTGTTATTAAAGATCAGATGGCACTGATTTCTTTTACTATCTTTTGCCTTTCATTTACAAAACTAAATTGGCTTACCTAAACATGGAATTCTTAGAACTTTGTAAAGAGAGGAAAGGTATTTGAAGACTTTCTTTATCTCAGTTGGATTGCGTTGATGTCCCTTTTGATAACCTAGTTTGAAGCTACGTGTTGACACTTAATAAATGAATTATTTTGTTTTTTAAATAACTTCTGTTTCATGGGAGATTGTAAGGAAATTTCTAAGGATTTCTTGGGAACTAGAGGTTATGGAAATATTTTTTTTTTTCAGATCATTCATTTACTTTCTTTCCCTAGATTCTCTCTTCATGATTTAACTGGTATTAAAATCTTTCTCTTCAGAAAATGTGGCTGGCGTATTACTGTTTTACCTGCTGATTTTTCAAAGTGGATGTAAACCCGGATCCATGGTTTCAGTTACATCTGTTCATACTTTCTATTGTATCAAGTATGTTTTTTTCATAGGAGGCTGATGATGAGAAGGGAGGGCAATGTTTTGTTTGTACTAATATTGGAGTCAGGAATCGGAAGCCCTAGACTCGGTTACCGTCATGGAAAATGCATTCACTTAAAGTGACTTTTCTGTTTTCTAAGAAAGAAAGGCAAACTTTGAAATTCACTAATGTAATTATCTCTATTCATCGTGGCTTAACCAATTTCATGCTCCAAGAACTGAAGACTCTGTAAGTCTTATCAGCAAAAGCATGAATCTTATGAGAGAGAGTGAACGAGTGATGAATAGTGACAACTAGAAGGGTGAGGTTTTTCACCTAAATAAGAAGCGAAGTCGAGAACACTTTCTAGCTTCATTTTAAGGAAATTTTTGAGAAAATCATTAAAAAACATGGATAGAGAAAGGGTATTTTGCTTATAGAAAGAACTTTAAAATGCAAATATTTGTGTTCTATAAACTATAAGGAAGAATATAGGTGAAATGCTTGAGAATCATACACATCTCATCGGTTCCATGCAGGCTCATATATCTTGATCTACTCTAATGATCTTGGGTTTATCTCGATGTAAAAAAATCTTTCTTTATAATTATTCTCCCCCATCTCTTTTTAAGTTCCTAAGAAAAAAGCTTCCTGGTACGCCATTACTTGCAGTACCAGACGGTGAAGGGCGCTCATAAACTTCTTTCGTTACGGAATCCCAACCATAATACCTTAATGCTCTACATTGGCACGTGATGAGAGTCAAATGGAAATATTCACTTTTAACCAAATGAACAGATCGAGTAAGCGGGGTTCAAGTGATCAAGTGATGGGAAGAGGAGACATTGGAAGTGTATTAGGTATTGTTAGTGAAGCTTCCATTCTCTCCTCTGTGTTCCAAAAGTCCACTAATGCGCATTGTCCTCAAGTCAAGGTTATATACAAGAAAATGATAACAGATGCTACCACACACATTCTTGAGCCCGAGGCTAAAAAAGTGACTTAAAATCAACCCAAACTTATTTTTTTTCCCATTTATATTACTGGGACAGTGTATTTCACACTTGCTCTGTGTGTTAAAATAAGCACATAGTTAAGACATCATAGCACCAAAGCTAGAGTACTCCTATTCATTTTTTACGAGTGTCCCCGGGGCTACTCTCTCATTTCTCCTGGTTCCCAAGTAAACTTAGTATTATAGATAGATTTGGTTGTCTTTGGCCATTTATTTATTCTCTTATAATATTGCTTTTGTGATGCTTATGTGAAAAATCATTAGGTATCTATTCGTCTTCTGGATTTCATTTAGCAAGATACCTCCCTGGTTCAACCACCCAATACAATTGGATGATTTTCATCGATTTTCCTTTTTACTAGCAGTTGATGGGTAATTTTTTTTTTTCTTTTTTTAGGTCACACCAGGCAATGCCAGGAGCTGCTCTGGCTCTACATCTGAGAATTACCGTAGCAGTGCTCGAGGGACCTTGGATACGGGAATCGAACCGGGTGGCGCCAGACCAGGTGTACCGAGCAAAGCCACCTGTGGTTATAGCTCTGGCCCCGAATCAGGTGGTACTTTTTGTATATTCTTAACTGTTTTTTACAGTCATCTGTTATTTAGACACTTAGTTGTTTCACTAAATAAGGTTCATAACTTTAGGTTCAATTCCATTCTGGAATTGAATAGACTGAAGTTCTCTTTATTTTTTGTGCCTAAGCTGTCTTAATTACTATAGCTTTGTAGATAATTTAAAGTTGGGAAAGGAAGCCTCCCATATTTTTCTTTTCTGGATTACTTATTATTAGAGGGTTTGGTGCTTCATACATTTTGCATTTATTCTATGTCTGCCAGCTTCTATTACATAAAACTAAAAGTGAACATGGGGACAAATGTCTTATTTAGATATATTTTTGGCTCTAGATTTTAATCAGAATGAAATAGCAGGAGTATTTAGATCTCTAGTTTCTTTTAAAAGTTTTTTTATGACACTTCCTACAAGGGTGGAAACAATTTTCATTTCCATAATAATAGATACAGTTTATTTTTGCTCACGCACCACTAAGCACTCTATTGTTTTTTCTTCTTCTACATTTTTTTGTAATGCAATGGTGTTTTTTATTTTAAATACTTTAAAATATTTTATTTATTTTCTTTGTTTTGAGTTCAACTTTACAATTAAAGTGACATGAGGATGATATTATCGCCACTATTGTAGTATATTTCTCTCAATGAGAGTGGATGTAACACTCTTTTACTATTGCCATCTAGTGCGTCCTTCCTTTATACCAACTGTCTGCTCGCTCTTCCCAACCATTTATCTAAAGTCATTTTATTATTATTTAATTAATATTTCATATATCTTGAATATTAAAAGTTTTGGTTCAGCTGCAGGCAAATATATTTCTTCAAGTACTTCTTCAATATAGTTATCATTTTGCAGTGCAGAGAACTATCTACTCTTCTTCCACTCTTCTTATTTAGTCTTGTTTTGTTCTTACATTACATTCTTGCATTCTTCTTGTTCTTGTTTCTTGTTCTTATTATTATTTATTACTCTTACTCACTTTCTTTTGCATGTGGCATGAAATGCAAATAAATTGCGATTATCATATTCCATTTCCCTACATTTTCTATCAGTTCTAGTCTTGCAGTACCATTTTCCTGACAATTATTAGCACTAGTCCCTTTTCTATCTTACTAACCTCTGACCCTCACATATTTAGCCGGTAGATTCAACCATTGACATATTTAATTTAAGTTTCTTTTGCCTGGTCTTGGATAATTAGTCTCATATATTTTTATATCCATGCAAACGAATGCAGTCATTCTATATCTATCCTTTTCATTTTGACTAATTTCACTCAGTATGGTACTCCCCATGTCCAATGCATTTATATTACAAATTTCTTAACTTTTTTTAACAGCTGTATAATATTCTATTGTGTAAAAGGAGTACCATAGTTTCTTTATTCAGTCCTCTGTTCTCCGGCACTCAGATTGCTGAAACTTTCCTAATTATAGATTTCATTCCTATGACCAGAAAATGGTTTGAGGCTCTTTGTGTTTTCCTGGAGTAGACTATGTCGGCTACACTAGCATGTGACTAGAACTTTTATGGAATATTACTGGTGCTCCACTTTCCGAGCAAATCGATGAACAACAGGAGACAAGCGTGTAAGTGATACATATATTTATCTTTGTTTCCAATTTCTTTGTCAATGACATTGAGTATTAAAAACACTTCTAGGTTCACTATCATAAAAGTTCTACCTAACTTGTTCTAATATCATTTATAAGTGAAATCCGATTTTAGGTTTTTTAAATTTTTTTTTTTTTTTTTGCTTGTTTGGGCCATACCCGTAATGCTCAGTGGTTTCTCCTGGCTCTAAACTCAGGAATTATTCATGGTGGTGCTTGGGGGATCATATGGGATGCGGGGATCGAACCAGGGCCGCGACATGGGCGACTAGGGTGGGGAAAGCCTTCTACCCACTGGACTACTCGCTCCTGCCCTTAACCACTTTGGTTCAATTGAATTCTCTGAATTTCAGATGTAGTCTGAATCCTCTCTCTCTCTCTCTCTCTCTTTTTCTTTCTCTCTGTACTTAATTTCCCCATAACCATTTGTTCAATCTTTCCTAATACCTTGTTCCTTTCTTTAAGATTAGGCTAAATCTGGAGGTTCTTTTCTAGGCTTTAAATTCTCTTCCATTAGTATGAATCTCTTTATTTTTTCATTATACTCTTAATTACTTTAACTTTGTGGAAATGGTAAAACTGGGAAAAGTTTTCCATATTTTTTCCTTCTAGGATTATCTGCGCTATTTAAGGTTGTTACTTTATATATTTTGTTCTTCTATATTTAAATTGTTTGAAATTTGCATTAGTATTTTTGGGAGGATATTAAACTTCCACAGTATTAACCTCATTCAGGAGGAAGATGTGGTTTCCATTTTCTTGTGTCTTCTATTACTTGGTAGAAACATAAGTTTCTTTGTCTTTCTGCTCTTTTTCTTTCTTTTCTGAGAGAGGGAGCACATTGAAGATCATTCTCAGTAGGGTATGGGGGACCATACTGGATATGGGGATGGAACCTACATCAGCCATTTGCAATGCCCAGATTCCTTACCTGCTGTACTATTTTTTCTTATCTTTGCATCTCTTTTCTTGACTGATAACCAGGGGTTTGAATGTACTTTGGTTAAGAATGGGCCTGAGACTTTTTAAATTTCTCTCACTCCCATTGCATATTTTATATAATTACCATTAATTTCTGCTTCTATACATGTTGGATGACAAATTTGAGCTAATCTGGGAGCTTTGTTATTTAGCTTACTCCCAACAATCGCTAAGCTAAGGTTCATTCTATTGGACCTCTCTTCTATATAAACAGAGATAGAGGGTGTAGCAGTTATAGAAGTCACTTTGACTAGATAACTACGGACTTATACATCTACTAAGACTTCTATGTTTTTTTAGATTGGACTGGCTCCTCTTTATACCCACTGCACTATTGGGACAGTTACAAGTACAGGTGACTACCACCTGACTACATTGAGACTATAGGAAGGCTAAAGGAAGAGGGTCATACTAGTTTACTCTCAAGCAGGCAAAGTGTGACCTTTCAGTATATAAGGAGAACAAGATATAGAGTCACCCTGGTGCAGATAATAAATAAGAAGGACCTTGTGGGTGCCATCTAGATTACATAAAGCTCATGAAGTAAGATGTATTACTTTATATCAGCTCTCTCTCTCCAGTGTTATATATAAAAGATAATATAGGGATTAGTCCTTGGATTAATCTTTGTTTATACCTACAACAAGATTGTGGCATAGCCCTTCTACACTCTGTTTAGAGTTCTTTGATGACATGAACCTCAAGTTGAATTACTTTGATGTATATAAGGGGGCCGGTTCTTTATGGCGTTTTGCTCCTTTAGTTTTAACTCTTTGGCTTTTTGCTCCTTCTTTTAGGTAGGACTCACTCTAGGGTGAGGTCCTCTCTCTAGTAGGAAACTCAGGCTCTTTATCTTTATCGTCTAAGTTCGGACCAGAGTTCTTTCATCATATTGGATTGCGGTGGTAGAGCTTTTGTACTATTAAAGCTTTTGGAACTGTGAAATTGGACTCGTGAGTTTACATCCATTCCCCCAACGTCCTCAGAGGTAGAAGAAAACTTCTGTCCTGACTTGCTGTCGGGGACCCCAGTGGTGTTCAAACATATACATAAATAGTTAATCACTTTGTTTTACAATTGTGCTTCTATGGGAGATTTTGTAACATCCTTAAGATTTTCTAATTATACTATCACATTATCTGTGTAGTAATAGTCCTTGTAGCTCTTTCTTATCTGATCTTTAATATCACCTTACTTTCTAGTTGCTGTGTTCTAATATATTCCAGTATTTGTGGTACTTTGGGTAACTTGTTCTTGTGTTTACTCTTGAGTTTCAGTTTATTATGTCAGTATCTTTTGCTGTGCATGTGTAATACACTTTAGGAGTGAGGAAAATTTTAGTCCTGTTTTATTAGGAGTTATCATATAATAAGTGATGAATATTGCCAAATTCTGAATCTACTAACATAATTACAGCTTTTATTTTTATTTAATAATATTTTATTATACCACTGTAAGATATATAATTACAGATGTTCATGCTTGTGAGTTTCGGTCCTACAGTGTTCCAGCACCCATCCCTCCACCAGTGCCCATTTCCACCAATCCCTGATTCCCTTCCCCCTCAGCCTGCCTCTATGGCATGTTCTTTATCTCTTTTTCTCTCTTTCTTCCTCTCTCTCTCTCTTTCTCTCTTCCTTCTCTTACATATTATGGATTGCACTACATACACTTAGAAGTTATCATGTTTATCTTTTTTGCCTGTATTTAATGATCTGTTTCTAGCTTGGTGTGTAGCCCTTTTCGTAATTATTAGCACATTTGTTCCTTCTCTGTCTTACCTAACCTCTGACTCCAAGCAGGTTTTGTATTAATTTACACCTTTGATAAGACCTCCTGATCCACGTTTCTTTGACATGCCGTTTTGGAATCATAATATCTTACTTACATATATAATATATATCATACATATATTATATAACCATACATATATATCTATGTATATATATACATATATACATACATATGTATATATTATGATACCAAATATACAACTTTTATATAATCAATGATATAAAACATGATCAATGATTATTTGGCATATGTCATATGTTATTATTTAACATATGATTATTTAACATAATATTTAATATATAAAATATGATACCAATAAATTCCAGTCATTATATATACATAATATATATAATATCGCCTGTAAATGCAGTAATTCTATATCTTCTTTTTCCTTCTGACTAATTTAACCCAACATAATCCTCTCATGTCCGTCCATTTATAGAAAATTTCATAACTTCATTTTTCCTAACAGCTGCGTAGTATTCCATTGTGTAGATGTACCAAGTTTCTTTATCCATTCATCAGTTCTCATGTATACTGGTTGTTTCCAGATTCTGGCTATTGTGAATAATGCTGCTGTGAAAATAAAAGTGCAGATGGTGTTTGTGCTTTGTGTATTTTGGCTTCCCAGGATATGGCTTTATTTTGATTCTTACATTAATATGGCATATTACATTTACTTGTGTATATGTTAAATAATCATTAATCATGTTGTATTATTCTTTTAATGTAATGTTGAGTTCATATCTAATAGTAAAATTATTCAAATCTATGTTACATGAGTTATTCTTTTATATAAAAACATTGTAAGCATTCACTCTTAAGTCTTTTCAAATGAATGAAGATCAGTTATTACTATCAGAATTATGTTTTGGCAGAGTTCCCATACCAATACATGGGGCTTACTCCTTTTCAGAGAATCACTAGTGGAGGGCTCAAGGTTCCAAATGGGATATTTCATGATCAAAAACCATGAGTCAGACCATAAGACAAGAGCCCTACCCACTCTTATTGTCACTCCAACCCGCCTTCCTCTCACTCCTATAATTTCCCTTTTAGTGATCATACTCATTTTAAAACCAGTAAGGTCCTGGTTTCCTGTTTTCCATTCTAATGTACAAAGCAAAAAAAAGTTTATAAGGCGGAACTTATGTTTATCTTGCTCACCTTGCTACCCTGGACGAATGGTTTGAGGCTCTTCGTATTCTTGAAGCAGAAGCAGATGGCTGGCATTATTAAGAGTTAAATGGAATTTTACAGTGCCTGCTCGAACCGTCGATGAATAACAGGATGTCAAGTCAAGTGACCTTGCTGTCAAAGACACCTACTATTACAAAGGGTAAAGACATAACAGTGAATACATAGCTCCTGAGAGAATTATGAGTGGGGTGGAAATCGAAGCTAATTGTGATATTGGCATATCTTAAAATGAGTTTTTTATGAATATTCACTATACATTAGGACTAAGTGCTAACCTCAAGCTGTGGATAGCAAGACAATAACCAACCTAAATGAAAGACATTCACGAATTTATTTTCATACAATATCTGCTGATAAAAAAGTTGTATCTGCTTTATGTGTCTTTCAAAGTTGTTTTTATGATATGACTATGTAATATTGGTAAAAGTGGACTTTTGTGTAGCAACTAAAGGACTAATAGTTACAGACATATCCTGAGTTTTCTGATAAATCAAGAAGAAAGAAAGGCAAAGCAGGAAGATGAAACCTATCCCATTGTTACTTACTTCACATAGCTAAATAATAAACACCCCTCTGATCAAGATCATGATTGGTGAGGAATGCAGAAGGGGAAAGAAGGAGAACAAAAGAAATATTCAGTGTAGGCTAGGAGAGGTGAATGGCTTAGAGTGAGTAGATATGTGGTTGGGACACTGGCTTTGCAAATAGCCGGACACGATTGGCTTTTCCCAGCACTATCTAGTCTTATGGTTTGCCAGAAGTGGGCCCTTGGTATGTGCAGAAGTAAGATAAGTACTTAATAGATTGTACCTCCCCCAAACACACACAAGTAAGAACAATTAGGGAAGAAATAAAGTTTCTTAGTACTTTAAACTTAAAATTCTATTTCTGTTTATTTTCTTTTGTAATATCTTTAGAATTAGATAGGTCTTGACCTGCCAAACACATGAGCTTAACTAATACTAAAAAAAAATGTTTGTTGTTGCGCTAGAATGCATTTTTGGACAGGTAATCTTGGAAATAAATTTTAGTTACATGAAATTGCCCTTATTTTTTTGTAATATTTATTGAATTCTGTTCTCACAGGTAAAGCCTAGAATATCATGTTGAATTTATTGAAAATCGATCTTAGGGGAAAGTGCTATAACATCATTGTGACACAGTGTATTGCACAGTGATTTTGTAATTAAATTTTGAGTTATAATCTTGGTCATTTATGAAATGTGTGTCATTTAACAGATTTTAATAGCAAATAAATATTGTGAAATGAGTCCATAGTGCTTCATCTCCAACTTCAATTGTAAAACAAATCTTTATCAAAAGGGTTTTCTTTTAAAATTTTCACTACTTTTCCTTAGATTGCTTAATCATTTCTGAGACCAGTGCTGTGTAGATTGAAAGCCCTATGGAAGATGAATTTTTCCCCCATAATATGTAGAATGTTCTAGAGGGGGTTCACTGAAATGAGCATTGCCTCCTCATGAAGGTCAGGATTAAAGGGTTTACTTCAAAGGGAAGAGGCTCTGACATGTTGGAACATATCCTTTTGAACTATGTGATGCCAAGGGGCAAACAAGAAAAGAAAGCTGATTTTTAGACCACGTCTATGTATTTAAAATAATAAAACATGAATCAAAACTGACTTTTAAACTTTGTTATTTTAAAGCTAAACAATTTCTCCCCCTCTCCCCAGGAAAATATTCTATTAACATTATCTAATTTTTTTCCTATTTCACAGCCATCATTGATAGAATCTATACTGAACCCTCCACCCATCACCATTTCTAGGCAACAAGCTACTGAAGTGTCACTTAAGAACAATTTGCTTTTTGTTTTCAACCAAAATTATTTTCTTTAATTATTGCTAACAATTGTTGAGGTTACTAAAATATAAGCCCTAGAGAACTGAGCATTAAATAGAGCAAAAGATACATGACAACCCCCTTTAATGTATGTTCTGTAATCCATAGTCTGGAGGGAAGAAGAGAAAGAGAGAGAAATGGAAAGAAATCAAGAACCTGCCATGGAGCAGGAGGCTGGGGAGGGGAGGAACGGGGGCGTTCAGTGGTGGGAGATGGGCACTGAGTGGCTGAATGGGTGCTGCAACACTGTTTGACCAAAACCCAAATATGAACTTTTTAATTGTATATCTTTGTAATTTAAAATAAAAAATTAAAAAAATATTTTTATTTGAGATTCACCCTTGCCAGCTTTATGCCCTTCTGTTTTATTTATTTATTGTTTGTATTATTTTGCTTCACAGTGGGTCACCCTTAGATGCTCAGGGTTATTATTTATTCTGGACTAAATAATTACTCAGGGCAAGTGCTCACGGGATATGGGATGCCTGAAGAGATAGAACCTCAGCCAGCTGCATGCAAAGAAAATACACTAACCTCAATTACTGTAAATACCCAACTCCCCTTAGGCTTTTCACTTGTATCAACATCACTTCTACCGATTAGCTAGGCAGGCGCAGTGCTTTCATCTCCATGCGTCCTGTCACATGCTAGTGTAGCCCAAGGGCAACAGCTCACTCCAGAACATGAAGAGCCTCAAACCATTCCTTCTGAATGTAGAGATGAGGTCTATAAGTAATTACTGGGTTTGGCATATCAAATATGGTGGTTGCTGGGCTCTGCCATGCAGGCCTTAGGCTTTTAGAGAAACTAAACTATTCTATCATGGGATTACACTTTTCTTCCATACACAAAGAAGTGATACTGGTAATAGTTATAAAATGATCAGACAATAGGGATGACCACCACAGTGACATCTGATCTCTCTTCATTTGTTTGTAAAAATACATTTAATAACAGAAACTTTGAAAGATTTCTCTCCATGAATAAAATAGAGGATTTAGCTTTACTGCTTTGCATAACTTTACTACCTCTTAGAAGTCATATTGAGATCTGTCACTGAGCAGTGTTGTAACTCTGCTGGAAAGGAAAGAGATTCAACCGGTTTTTATTCAAAGTGACATTTTTTTCCTCAAACATCTCTATTGGTCTTCACTCCCTTAAAAAGGAAGCTTACTTTCATTCTTCTCTTCTTTAATGATGTGATTAGAGATAAGTTATGGGCACTAAATTATAGAGATTTCTGATATTATCTGTCTCAGATCTCTGGAGACTGAGACCTGGTGAATATAAACAGAGTCCTCCTTCTCGTTATACAGAAAATGTGGTCACGTAACTTTTTTTCTTTTAAGGCAGAGGCTTTATGAAATACATAGTAAATTACAGACATACATTGAAAATGATCTAAAAGCTAAGCAATTTATTGCTCACTTGACTATAAATTTTGATCTTCTAGAACTTAGAATCCACTAATTTCCCTTGGAAATAGAACTCTGTCGCCCCAATCGGACTATTTTTTCTTGCAGAATACTACTAGCTAGATTTTATAAAAGTGAAATTATAAATTTCTATGAATTAGGTCTTCTAAGACTTCAGGTTAATTACAGAGTTCTTCAACCATTTCCCAATACATGTTGAATATTAAACACTTCTTCAAGCTGGAAGTCACATTATATTTTTATATTAGGTAAAGAATTCTTTCTTTTTAAATTTCTTCAGTCTTTTTCTGTATAGATGTCACTGTAGCATAATTACAAAAGAAATAAAATTCTTTATAACAAAATTTATGACTTCCTACATGCCCAAATGAAAAAAAAATGTGAATTAGTGCCATATTATGCAGAGGTTTGTCATATCAACAATAAGGTTTAAACAACTAGCAGAATAAATTATTTATAGATTTATTTGCTGTTCTACTTCTAAATGATTATAGGAATGCCACTAATCCATGATTGTGGTGGTAAAAAAAATATTACACACAAATTATGCATTAAATTCATTTGTTACTAAGAAGAGTTCAAATGAATCTGTTGAATACAATCAATGCCAAAGACTTAATGAATTTGCTGCTTACAAGGAAGCATTGTTGTTTAATGTTTGTATATTTTTCAATAATTGGTTTTCAAGTCTATGCCATAGTTTGCGTAAAAAGTTGTTCTAATTTATCCCTTCATGAAACTAACATATGCAGCCCATTTGGGCATTATAGATATTTCTGACGAAACGCCTGTGTCATTTCTATTAGACAGCAACCACGATCTTCTACCAAATATCTATTTTAGTTCTTAAAAGACTTTAAAAGTTAAAGAAAAATGCTATACAGAAAATGAAACACTGATTTTATTTTATACGGTGCCTGAGATGTTAGAGACTAGTTGCCCTTTTACAGACTATATTCTCAGAACATCTTTATAGTTTCTAAACATTTTCTATTTCTGTGTTTTTTTTTGAGTTGCTAATAATGGGTCTACTTAGGAAGCCTGACCTGATCATAGCCCCAAATAACTTTTTCAGTTTATTAGGCTTCTTCCAAGTTGTTTTTGCTAAATTGCTGAATATGCAAAAAAATGGTCTCTAAATATATAACTTAGCTAAGGAATATTAAAATCTCCCATGTAGTCACACTAAAAGGTGTTTATATCCACTTACACTATAGATACATTTGGTTATGGACAAAGTCATTAATGCTCATAAAAACATTTTTGTTTGCCTTGCTAAGTTGTCTTACTATTTTTTTTTTTTTGCTTTTGGGTCACCCGGCGATGCTCACTCCCTGGCTCTCAGGGGTACTCCCTGTTGGTACTCAGGATCATATGGGATGTGAGGATCAAACCCAGGCGGCACAGGCGGCTGCGTGCAAGGCAACGCCCTACCGCTAGGCTGTAAAACCATTTGCAGTTGTCTTACTATTCCTAACTTATTTGGTCTATGTTGAAAATATTTTCTTCCAAAATACATTATATTTAAATGCTGAAGCCATCAGGAAAGGAACTTCTATTGAAAAATAACTAAGAAAACCGACATTATATATATTTATCTATTTAAAATATTTGGCAACATATTGCTATACTTTTTTCTGCCTATTGTGTGATGGAGCATTTATCAGCTGAATTCAAATATACCTGCTTCATAATTACTGGCATCTTCTGTACCCATATAGATGTTTTAGAGAGTCCAGCAAGTGGGAATAAAATATTTCTCCTGTGACTTGCTCTAATATTACATTATGCTTGCCAAAAAATAACTCTCCCAACTTTGACTACTGGTGTTTCATTCCTTTATATTTATTTTCATGCCTCAAAACAAAGGAGTCGAATTTTGGGTTCATGACTGATTCTCACATACACCTAGACATTACAATAAGCATTCTTCCTATGCTGTGTTTTGTTTTCTTGTTACCTGTTTATACTCTACTTCATTTCTTTACCTTATCTTATTTCAATTGTGTGCTTTAAGTAGGCAAATTTTCCCTCTATTATCCTATGGAGAAGTCGATCTATATTCACCTCCTTCTGTCTAAAAACAAATGCAGGAAGAACAAAAAAAGTTTTTTTTAGTCTCATCCTTTCTCATTTCTACTTTACCTAAAATTGAGAACAGTGAACCTTCTGGTCTTATGTCTTATATAGACTTGAACCAAGAGAATGAAGTACCACATGATTTAATGGATACCTTCTAGTTAATTAAACATTTGCATAATAGAAACTATATACTAAACTATGACGGTGTATATCCACCAGGGTTAACCACTGCAGATGCTTCAAATGGTCTGAATCTTGGTGTTGACTTCAGGATAACTTCTCTGCAGAGACCCTCTTACCTGAAGAATTACATAAAACATGACATTGCTCTAATAAAATAAGCATCTAATTTATTTTCCTATTCTTTTGCCATATCAACTATAGGTTTCTGCAGAATGTTTCTACTGTCTCTGGAATATGTCACACTCTGCACAATCTTAGTTGTGTATTACTACTACAATATTCCTTAATGCATATTTTCTATTCCTACTATCTTAACTTGTGCTTGAATTCTTTCTGTGTGGTTAAATAAAGCCTTGCACCTAAGGAACATGGTCTCAACTGAACACTTCTTGCATCAAAATGAACAAAAATGCCACCATGCACTTTCCATAAACAGATTATCAAAGTATGTCACTAATTGACTTGAAATGGTTAGAGACAAAATTACAAGAATTCTTTTTCTTTCAGGTATTCCCTTAGGATTGGTTTAACAATCTTGACAGTGTTTTGCCGGGCAGATAAAATTAGTCACCTTAGGTCATATTGCAAAGTGTATCCTAATCCTGGAAGTCTCTAGGAGCCTTGACTCTAAAACTCTCAATTTCAACAACTCCCAGGTGCATGATTCATGCCTCTGATTTATAGGCTGATCTATGCTGCTGGACTCTAGAAAATTTCACCTTGCAGATGGCTGAATCATGGGTGAGTATCAATGTCTTCCTTGTTTATTACTGCAACTAGAACTATAAGTCTCCTGAAAGCCAAGTGGATATACAGTTTATATGCAGAGATGCATGAATACAAATTTTCTGTTTGTTTAATAAAAGTTCATTTTTTCCTTTTCTTCTTAGAGTGGCTGAGATGTTATTTACTCATCGAATGTTTCTCATATTAATCATGTAATTGACTTAAATAGGACAAATATATTTTTAGGCTCATGACATACTTTTAACCTGAAAAAACACAGCTTTGAAAACTAAGAAGCTTACGTTGAGTAATTACAAACTACTTTATAACCATCCACAAGAATATTTTACCGCAAGTATTCATCCTTATAGAACATTGATATTTTAAATATAAACTTTCCAATAGTGAAACAAATGCAATAAAACAGATGGGCTAAGACCTTAGATGATTACGTAATTAATTTTCTTTGATGAATCATTTTGTTCTCAGGAATAAACAGTAATTTTAAAATTAAACTGTTCTCAGTAGTTTAAGAAGCGCTGCTGTTTAGAAAATTATTAAGTTTAATTGAAGAGAATCTTATCTTGATCATGTCTTTAGTTCTATTTTTCAGCATTAGCAAAGTAAATGACCCTTATTTCTGTGTTGCATTATATCCTTTACAAGTTTATGACTGAGTAGGCATATATTTCTTATGTAAGTACAAATTGCTATTGTGCCATGCTACACATGGGATATATAAGGACTTAAACACCCAAACTAGCAATGTTTGTAGAAGACTACTCACTGATTATGACAACAAAATCCTTTAATAATGAAAATTAATAGATACTGACTCTCTTAAAGTTTATAATTCAATTGTCATAATGGATAAGAAAATAATCTGAGTCATATGAGATCATTTGTCAATGATGTTCAGTTCAAGGGAAAGACAGACACGCATGAAACTAATGCATTATCTATCAGGTAGGAAATAAAACGAAAAGGAAACTTCAAGTAAGGCCACGATCAGACTCAGACAGGTGCATGTTGAATTGTGCTTATTTAGCAATTCTAAATAATTATTTCTAAAGAGGAGTAGGAGTTAAACTTGAGGCAACGAAAGCCGAAAATTGCATATCTTGCAAGTTGACGGTAAACTTGAAGTTTTGACAGGTTTAGTAAAATG
>JAJIBD010025020.1:0-46838 GCA_021461705.1 Cryptotis parvus | reverse complement strand
TCCTAAGTTTCACTATTTCCTTCCTTCTGGGTTGGAAACTGCTTGTTGGTCTTTTTCTAATATTTTCATTTGTGAGGTCAGGACCCCATATGGGCCCTTTCTTCTTTCCTGATGAATGCTTGCAGAGCTATGAACTTTCCTCTTGCTTACAGCTTTTTAGCTTGTGTCCTAAGTTCTGATAGTTTGTTTATCTTCATTGTCATTTGTTTCAGGAATACTTTTGGTTTCCTGTTTGAGTTCTTCTATGACCCATTTGTTGTTCAGCAGAGCTGTTTTAGTTTTCAAGGTGTTTGGTTTGGCTCCATAGCTGTGTATGGTTTACTACTATTTTCAGTTCATCGTGATCTGAAAAGATAGTCGACACAATTTCAATCTTTTTTATTTTATTAAAGGTATGCTTTTTGTGGCTCTGTATATAGTCTATCTTGAGTATATTTCCATGTGCACTGGAAAAAAAAATGTAGCATTTAAAAAGCTTTTTGGGATGAAAAGCCCTGTATATATCAACCAGCTCTCTTTCTTCATTTTAAACCCTTCAGGTCAGTATTTCCCTGATGAGTTTTCAACTCATGATCTATCCATAGTCGGCAAGGCAGTGTTGAAATCTAAACTATTGTGCTACTGTGTTCTCTTCTTTATGAGGAGTCTGTTATAATAAATCGTTTTCGTATTTTTGCTGGCCCTTGTTTAGGCGCATATATGTGTGATTTCTTCCTGTATCACATACACCTTAATTATTAAAGAAATGGCCTTCTCACTTGTCCCTTTTGACCTTTTTCCTGGCTGAAATCGCCTTGTCAGATACAACTGTAGCCACACCCGCCTTTTTAGATATTTGTTGAGTGGAGAATGGTGCTTTGATCTTTGACTTTTAGGTCTATGTTTGCTCTGATTAGAACAGATGTGTTTCTTGTAGGCAGAAGAATGTTTGGATTCAGTTTTTTATTATTTGGCCACCTGTGTCTTCTGGTTGGTGCATTTAGACCGTTAGCGTTAGAGAGAGATTGTGTCATTGGATTTTTGTGCCATCTTTTCTGTTTAAACTTGTTTTGGTTTTGGGTTGTCTTGTTTTACAATGAGACCAGCTTCCAATCCTTCTTTGGGGTGGTTTGAGTCTGTGAGTTTCTTGAGTTGTTGTTTTGTCGCTGAAGTTGTGCATCTTTCCTTCACATCCCCAGTAAGTCTAGTTGGGTAAAGAATTCTTGGTGAAGGCCACTGAAGAGTTCATTGAGTCTTTTCACAATATCCACCATTGTTTTCTGGCTTGGAGTGTTTCATCTGAGAAGTCTGCTGCTTATCTCAGGGATGCTCCTTTGTATGTGGTTACACTTCTTTGATCTTGCTTTTTCCAGTATTCTATCTCTGTCTATCGTTTTGGTCATTTAATAAGGATGTGTCTTGAGGTATTCTTGTTGGGTTTTCTTTTTTAGCGTGGTACATGGGGACCTCCTGTATCTGGGAGCATGCTTTCTTCAGTTCGGGAAACTTGTCAGCACATTGGCTTTGTGGGTTTTTTTTCTTCATCAGGGGTTTTCTTCTTTCCATTGCCTAGTGGACCCAAATGATGCGTATGTTGTTCACTTTTGGCCTTCTATCCCAATTTTCTCTGGTAGTCTGTTCATTGATTGTGAGTCTTTTTTCATCTTCTGGTTGTTGTGGCCACAGAATCTCTGAACCTCGTCTTCGAGATCACTAATTCTTTCTTCAGTAGCTGTTACTCTGCTTTTGGAGGCCTTCTCTTGTGTTTTTCAGTTTATTTACCTCATTTTTAATATCTGTCATTTCTGCTTTTTACTTTGGTCTGAAATTTACTCAATTCTGCCCTAGGTTCCCTCCTGTACTTTGCTGACTTTGTATTCCATTGTTCTTTTTATTTCCTTGTACATCTCTTTAACAGTTGGCTTCGAAATTCCTTTTCAGGGTTATATGGCTCAATCCATTATTACTTGGACTCATCTTTATTATACCTTCAGTCTAGAGCTTGAAGGACTTCTATAACGCTCTTTACCAATTGTAGGTTGAAAATGAGTGTTCTGGGTGACTAATCAATAGGGTGTAGGTTCCAGGGAATTGCTTTGCAGCTAGGGACGTATAGCAAAGAGTATGGGGGCCAATGCTCGAGTGGTATCTCGGTAGATAGCTAATAATTCCGCGGGCGCGCTTAGCATCAGCGGGTTTTGAATTTTTGGGGTGTTGGTGCCAGGTGGTTCCAGGCGTCAGAGTTACGGGGTGGAGGTACCGTGCAGTGGAGGTCATATGACAATGGGTGAGGCTGGTTCCCTCCCTCAATATGGAGCCTTTTCTCCTGGAGCAGGGTAGAAAACAGGGGCTGCGCTGAGCACGCACCTGGTGGGGAAGGCGTGGGAATCTACGCTGGGCGTGAGAGCTGGATGACGTCAGAGAGGAGGTCCTTAAGACGATGGAGTGGGGGCTCTGTCCCATCCTCAAAGCTGGAGCCTTTTTCTCCCTGGGCCCATGGCTCATGAGGCAGCCATAACCCGGGATTGTTACCTGGGTGGGAAAGGCACGGGGATCTGGGAATTATCTCTTAAAAAGATCACTCGAAGGAAGAATACCAGGGCTCTTAGTCACTGACTGCTTGTGGTCATGCTATGAGCCCGGTATACTCGAATAATATAGAAAAAACCGCTCTCATGTTTGATCTCTCTTAGTTTTCCTTGATGGGTCACGACACGAGGCTCCGATCAGTCACCCCATTGGGTTGCCAGCTTCTTTCAATGAAGAGTATTTGAATGAACACAAATGCTATCATTAGATCCATAATCATATTAGTTAATAAAAAATTTTGTTTATCTATATTTATCATTTAAATAAGTTCCATTTTTACATTTGCTGTCTGGCAATGGTGTGACGGAAGGAGGAAGAAGCCCAAGGTTTTACTGGATTATATTGCTAAGTCCATCCACACCTGACAAGACACGTATCATCTACTTAAGAAAAAAAAAATTATGTCTTTTTTCCAAAATACCTTCATGTAGGTGTAATTTGACAAAATTGCAACCCCTTTTTATCATTTTACAGACTGGCACATTGGGAAAATAAAATACTTCACGTTTTGTATTTCTGTCTTAGAGGGGAGTGGTTTTTTACCTAAAACACACATGACAATTCTGACACTAACTGAAATATGCATAAAATATGTTCCCTTTATGGTGGATGAAGTACTGTTTGAATAAGTAGAGCCACTCCATTTCAGAGGCTAGAGTGGAAGGTAGTGTTCATTTGTTATTGAGATCAGTTGGCACAGTTTTTTTTCTATCTTTTTCTATTACAAAGGCAAAATTGGCACACGCTTGGCCAAAATTCTTGGGGCTTTGTAGAGGAAAGGTATTTGGAAACTTTCTTTTTATCTCAGTTGGATTAGTTTTGAGTACTTTTTGATAACCTAGTTTGAAGCTAAATGTAGGCAGCGAATGGATTATTTTTGTTTTTAAATAACTTCGTTTCATGAGATTTTAAAAGGGAATTTCCTGAGATTTCTTGGAAACTAGGGAGTTATGGAAATATTTTTTCAGAACATTCTATTTTTTACTTTCTTTTTTCCTAGAGGTTCTCTCTTCATGATT
The DNA here is from genome assembly GCA_021461705.1 of Cryptotis parvus. Classification (NCBI taxonomy): domain Eukaryota; kingdom Metazoa; phylum Chordata; class Mammalia; order Eulipotyphla; family Soricidae; genus Cryptotis; species Cryptotis parvus. The sequence goes on along the minus strand of JAJIBD010025020.1, from coordinate 43,251 downwards.
CTAACTGGTATTATATCTTTCTCTTCAGAAAATGTGTGCGTCTTCTGTTTACACCTGTGATTTTTCAAAGTGGATGTTAAACTAAATCCCTTGGTTTTACCATCTGTTCATACTCTATTCAATATTAAGTATGTATTTCATAAAGGCTGATGATGAGAAAGGAGCATGTTTTGTTTGTACTAATATTGAGTCAGGCATCGGAAAAACTGAGACTCGGTTATAGTCATGGAAAATGTATTCACATAAAAGTACTTATTCTATTTTCCTAACAAAAAAAAAGAGCAAGCTTTTTGAAATTACTAATGTAATTATCTCCATTCATCTGTAACCCTAACCATTTTTGCTCAAGACAAAAACTCTGTAAGTCTTGTCAATAAGCATAGACCTTATGAGAGAGGAGTGAACAGTGATGAATATTGACAACTAGAGAAGGTGAAGTTTACCACTAAATAAGCCAAAAGTGAAACATTCTAACTTCATTTTAAGGAAATTTTTGAAAATCAATAAAACATGGATGAGAAAATTATTTTGCTTATAGAAAGAACACAAAAATACAAATTATTGTGTTGGCGCATAGCCAAGGAGAAGAATATAGTGAAGTGCTGAGAATCATACACATCTCATCAGTTATGTAGCTCATATATCTTGATCCTCTCAATGATCTTAGGTTCACATCTCTCTCGATAGAAAAAATCTTTCTTATAATTATTCTCCCCATCTCACTAAGTTCTAAAAAAACTTTTTCCTGGTACACCATTACTGCAATACCAGACAGTGAAGAGCCTCATTCTTCATATTCCTGAATCAACCATATGCCATTGCACTACATTGGCACGTGATAGGGTCCAATGGAAATGTTACTGGCACCGGCTCGAGCAAATCAATGAAAACGGGATTCAAGTGATCAAGTGACCAAGACCAGACAGTAGGTGTATAGAGTAGATAGTGCAAGCTTCCATTCTGTCTCTCTATTCCAAAAGTCCACTTAATACATTGTCCTCAGATTAAGGACATACAAGAAAACTGATAACAGATGCTACACACATTCTTAGGCAACAAGCTAAAAGTGACCCTAAATAACCTTTTAATGTATTTTCTTTCCCATTTATATTACTGAGACAGTGTATTTCACAACCTGTGTGTTAAGTAAGCACATAATTCCGACATCATACATAACACTAGAGTACTCATTCATTTTTTAACAATTGTCCCAGAACCTCTCTCATTTCTCCTATAGTTCCCAAGTAAACTTAGTATTATAGATAGATTTGGTTGTCTTTGGCCATTTTATTCTCTTATAATGTTGCTTTTGTGATACTTATGTGAAAAATCCTTGGGTATCTATTATTCTTCTGATAGATTTCATTTGGCAAGATACCTCCTGGTTCTCAGCCACACAATGCAAATTTGGATGATTTTCCTTGATTTTCCTTTTGCTAGCAGTTGATGGGTGGTACTTTTTTTTCTTTTTTTGGTCACACCAGGCAATGCTTAGGAGTTACTCCTGGCTCTACTCAGGAATTACCGTGGCAGTGCTCGGGGGACCACATGGGATGCCGGGAATCGAACCGGGTCGGCACAGGCCAGGTGCGTGCAAGGCAAACACCCTACCCGCTGGACTATCGCTCTGGCCCCGATCAGTGGTACTTTTTGTGTATATTCTTAACAATTTTTACAGTCATCTGTTGTTAGACACTTGAATTGTTTCATACAAATAAGGTTCTGCTTTTTGGGATTTCAATTCCATTCCAATAGCCTGAGAGTTTCTCTTTATTTTAGTGCCTCACTGTCTTAATTACTATAGCTTTGTAGATAATTTAAAGTTGGGAAAGGAAAGCCTCCCATATTTTTCTTTTCTAGGATTTCTTGGCTATTTAAGGGTTTGATTGCTTCATATACATTTGCATTTTATTCTATGTCTCTTAGCTTCTGTGCATAAAACTGAAGTGAACATAGGGACAGAAATGTCTTATTGAAATATATTTTTTGGCTCTTAGATTTAAATCAAGAATGAAATAGCAGGGTATTTTGGAATCTCAGTTTCTATTTTTAAGAAGTTTCCTTATTACTTCCTACAGAGATTGAAACAATTTTTCATTTCCACCAATAATAGATACAGGTTTATTTATGCTCACACCCACACTAGCACTCATTGTTTTTTTTTCTCTTCTTCTACATTTTTATGTCTGTCAGATGTTTTTTTTTAAATACTTTAAAAATATTTTTATTTATTTTTCTTTTGTTTTGAGTTCAACTTTTTACAATTAAGTGACATGAGGTGATATCATACTATTGTGATATACATTTCTCTCAATGAGAATTGGATGTGCTCTTTTTTTACTATTGCCCATCTGTTTGTCTTCTTTATATAACTGTCTGCTCATCTCTTCTGATCATTTTATCCTAAAGTCATTTTGTTATTGTTGTGAACTGTTTTATATATCTTGAATATTAAAATTTTCGGATTAATGTTAGGCAAATATATTTCTTCAAGTACTTCTTCATATAGTTATCATTTTGCAGTGCAGAAAATTCATCTCTTCTTCTTCCTCTTCTTGTTAGTCTTGTTTTTGTTCTTCTTGTTCTTGTTCTTGTTCTTGTTGTTTTATTGCTCTTACTCCTTTCTTTTTGCATATTGTGGCATGCAGTAAATAAATTTAGCGGTTATCATGTATTCCATTTCCCTACATTTTCTATCAGTTCTAGTCTTGCATTACCATTTCTGACAATTATTAGCACACTGATCCCTTCTCTATCTTACCTAACCTCTGACCCTCACATATTTGTGGTAGATTCCAACCATTGACATGTACAATTGGTCCCTATTTTGCCTGGTCTTGAATATTAGTCTCATGCTATTTTTTATATCACGCAAATGAATGCAGTCATTCTATATCTGTCCTTTTCATTCTGACTAATTTCACTCAGTATGATACTCCCCATGTCAATGCATTTATATTGCAAATTTCACTAACATTTTTTCTGACAGCTGTATAATATTCTATTGTGTAAAGGTACCATAGTTTCTTTATTCAGTCATCTGTTCTCCGGCACTCAGATTGCAGAAACTTCCTAATTATAGACCTCATTCCTATGACCTGAAGAAATGGTTTGAGGCTCTTTGTGTTCCTGGGTGAGCAGATGTCCTTGGGCTACACTAGCATGTGACAGAACTTTATGGAGATGTTACTGGTGCTCACTCGAGCAAATCGATGAACAACAGGAAGACAAGCGATATAAGTGATACATATATTTATCTTTGTTTCCAATTTCTTTGTCAATGACATTGAGTATTAAAAAACACTTCTAGGTTCACTATCATAAAAGTTCTGCCTACACTTTTCTTAATATCATTTATAAATTGAAATCTGAATTCAAGTTTTTTAAATTTTTTTTTTTTATTTTGCTTGTTTAGGCCACACCCGGTAATGCTCAGTGGTTTCTCCTGCCTCTAAACTCAGGAATTATTCATGGCGGTGCTTGGGGATCATATGGGGATGCGGGGGATCGAACCAGGGCCGGCATGGGCCGGCCAGGAGCAGGAAAAGCGCCCTACCCACTGGACTATCGCTCCTGCCCTTAAATCCATTTTAATTGAATTCTCTGTAAGATTTCAGATGTAGTCTGAATCCCTCTCTCTCTCTCTCTCTCTCTCTCTCTTTTCTCTCTGTGCCCAATTTTCCTATAACCATTTGTTCGATCTTTCCTAATACCTTGTTCCTTTCTTTAAGATTAGCTGAATCTGAAGGTTCTATTTCTGGGCTTTAAATTCTCTTCCATTAGTATGAGAGTCTGCCTTTATTTTAGTACCACACTCTTAATTACTTTAGCTTTGTGGATAATTTAAAACTGGGAAAAGAAAGTTTTCCATATTTTTCCTTCTAGGATTATCTTGGCTATTTAAAGGGTTGATTACTTTATATATATTTGCATTTCTTCTATATATTTAAATTATTTGAAATTTGCATAGTATTTTGGGGAGGATATTAAACTTCCACAGTATTAAACCTCAAATCCAGGAAGAGAAGATGTGTTTCCATTTTTCTTGTGTCTTCTATTACTTTTAGTAGAAACATAAGTTTCTTTGTCTTTCTGCTCTTTTTCTTTCTTTTCTGAGGAGGGAGCACATTAGGGAGTATTCTCAGTGGGTATGGGACCATACTAGGTGTTAGGGATGGAACCTACATCAGCCATTTGCAATGCAGATTCCTTACCTGCTGTACTATTTTTCATATCCTTTTCATCTCTTTTCTTGAGCTGATAACCAGGGATTTGAATGTAGCACGGTTAAGAATGGGCGTGAGACTTTTTAATTTCTCCCACTCCCATTGCATATTTTATATAAAATTGCCATTAATTTCTGCTCTATACATGTTGGATGACAAATTTAGCTAATCTGGGAGCTTTGTTATTTTGCCTCCCAAGCTTAATCTATTTAAGCTAAGGTTCATTCTAATGAGACCTCTCTTCTATGTAAACAGAGATAGAGGGTGTGGCAGTTACAGAAGTCACTTTGACTGAATAACTTCTGACTTATACATCTACTAAGACTTCTATGTTTTCTAGATTGGACACAGCTCCCTCTTTATACCCACTGCACCCAGCGTGGGACAGTTAGAATTTACCAGGTGACTACCACCCTGACTACGTTGAGACTATAGGAAGGCTAAAGGAAGGGTCATACTAGTTTACTCTCAAGCAGGCGAGTGTGACCCTTTCAGTATATGGAGAACAAGATACTCAGAGTCACCCTGGTGCAGATAATAAATAAGAAGGACCTTGTGGGTACCATCTAGATTACATAAAGCTCATGAAATTAAGATGTATTACTTTATATCAGCTCTCTCTCTCCAGTGTTATATATAAAAGATAATATAGGGATTAGTCCTTGGATTAATCTTTGTTTATACCTGCAATAGGGTGTGGCATAGCCCTTCTACACTCTGTTTAGAGTTCTTTGTTGACATGAACCTCCAAGTTGAATTACTTTGATGTATATAAGGGGACCGGTTCTTTGCTCCTTGGCGTTTTGCTCCTTGGATTTTTGCTCTTTGGCTTTTTGCTCCTTCTTTTTGGGTAGGGACTCCTCTAGGGGTGAGATCCTCTCTGGTGGGAAACTCAGGCTCTTTTTTATCTTTATCGTCTAAGTTCGGACCAGAGTTCTTTCATCATATTGGATTGCGGTGGTAGAGCTTTTGTACTATTAAAAGCTTTTTTGGAACTGTGGTGGACTCGTGAGTTTACATCCATTCCCCAGCGTCCTCAGAGGTAGAAGAAAACTTCTGTCCTGACACTGTCGGGGGACCCCAGTGGTGTTCCCGACATATACATATAGTTAATCACTTTGTTTTACAAATTTATTGCTTCTATGGGAGATTTTGTAACATCCTTAAGATTTTCTAATTATACTATCACATTATCTCTGTGTAGTAATAGTCCTTTCCCAATAGCTCTTTTCTTATCTGATCTTTTTTTAATATCACCTTACTTTCTAGTTGCTATGTTCTAATATGTTCAGTATTTGTGGTACTTTGGGTAACTTGTTCTTGTGTTTACTCTTTGGGGGTTTCAGTTTATTATGTCAGTATCTTTTTAGCTGTGCATGTGTAATACACTTTAAATTGAGGAAAATTTTTGGGGTCCTGTTTTATTGAGGAGTTATCATATAATAAGTGATGAATATTGCCAAATTCTGAATCTACTAACATAATTACAGCTTTTATTTTTATTTAATAATATTTTATTATACCACCGTAAGATATATAATTACAAAGATGTTCATGCTTGTGGGTTTCGGTCCTACAGTGTTCCAGCACCCATCCCTCCACCAGTGCCCATTTCCCACCACCAATGTCCCTGATTCCCTTCCCCCTCCCATAGCCTGCCTCTATGGCATGTTCTTTATCTCTTTTCTCTCTTTCTTCCTCTCTCTCTCTTTCTCTCTTCCTTCTCTTACATATTATGGATTGCACTACATACACTTAGAGGTTATCATGTTTATCTTTTTGCCTGTATTTAATGATCTGTTCTAGCTTGGTATTAGCCCTTTCAACAATTATTAGCACATTGTTCCCTTCTCTGTCTTACCTAACCTCTGACTCCAACAGGTTTGTGGGTAATTTACACCTTTGACAAGACCTCCTGATCCACGTTTCACCTGACCTTGGATTTTGGAATCATAATATGTATACATATATATGTATATACATACATATATTATATATACATGCATATATATCTATGTATATATATACATATATACATACATATGTATATATTATGATACCAAATATACAACACATATAATCAATGATATAAAACATGATCAATGATTATTTAACATATGTCATTATGTTATTATTTAACATAGATTATTTAACATAATATTTAATATATAAAATATGATACCAATAAATTCAGTCATTATATATACATAATATATATAATGTCATGCAAATAAATAAATGCGTAATTCTATATCTTCTTTTTCCTTCTGACTAATTTAACCCAACATGATCCTCTCCATGTCCATCCATTTTATAGGAAAATTTCACAACTTCATTTTTCCTAACAGCTGCGTAGTATTCCATTGTGTAGATGTACCAAAGTTTCTTTATCCATTCATCAGTTCTCATGTATACTGGTTGTTTCCAGATTCTGGCTATTGTGAATAATGCTGCTGTGAAAATAAAAGTGCAGATGGTGTTTGTGCTGTATTTTTGGCTTCCCAGGATATGGCTTTTATTTTGATTCTTACATTAATATGGCATATTACATTTACTCGCTGACATATGTTAAATAATCATTAATCATGTTGTATTATTCTTTTAATGTAATGTTGAGTTCACTTATCTAATAATTAAAAATTATTCAAATCTATGTTACATGAGTTATTCTTTTATATAAAGAAAACATTGTAAAACATTCACTATTAAGTCTTTTTCAAATGAATATAGAAGATCAGTTATTACTATCAGAATTATGTTTTGGCAGGGGACTTCCCCCATACCAATGCCTGGGGCTTACTCCTTTTTCAGGAATCACTAGTGGAGGGCTCAAGGTTCCAAATGGGATGTTCATGATCAAAAACCATGGTCAGACACACATGTAAGACAAAGAACCCTACCCACTGTATTGTCACTCCAACCCAGCCTTCCTCTCACTCTATAATTTCCCTTTTAGTGATCATACTCATTTTAAAACCAGTAAGGTCCTGGTTTCCTGTTTTCCATTCTAATGTACAAAGCAAAAAAAGTTTATAAGGCAGAACTTATGTTTATCTTGCTCACCTTGCTACCCTGAACGAATGGTTTGAGGCTCTTCGTATTCTTGAAGCAAGCAGATGACTGGCACGTGATAGGGTCAAATGGAAATTTTACTGATGCCTGCTCGAGCAAATCGATGAATAACAGGATGTCAAGTCAAGTGACCTTGCTATCCAAAAGACACCTACTATTACAAAGGGTAAAAGACATAACAGTGAATACATAGCTCCTGAGAGAATATGAGTGAACTCTAAAATCCAAACTAATTGTGATATTGGCATATCTTAAAATGAGTTTTTTAATAGAACTATTCACTATACACATTAGGACTAAGGTACTTTTCTTTAACCTCAAGCTGTGGATAGCAAGACAATAACTATTTCCTAAACAGAAAGGGAACATTCACCAATTTATTTTCATACAATATCTGCTGATAAAAAGTTGTATCTGCTTTATGTCTTTCAAAGTTGTTTTTATGATATGACTATGCAATATTGGTAGCGTGGACTTTTGTGTAGCAACTAAAGGACTAATAGTTACAGACATATCCTGAGTTTTCCTGATAAATCAAGAAAGAAGAAAGGCAAAGCAGGAAGATAAAACCTATCCCATTGTTACTTCACATAGCTAAATAATAAACCCCTCTGATCAAAGATCATGATTGTTTAATTGAGAATGCAGAAGGGAAAGAAGGGAGGAACAAAAGAAATATTCAGTGTAGGCTAGGAGGTGGGAATGGCTTAGAGTGGTAGATATGTGGGTAGGACACTGGCTTTGCAAATAAGCGGACCCGTTAGCTTCCCAGCACACCATCTGATCCTTGTAGTTTTGCCAGAAGTGAGCCCTTGAGTATGTGCAGAAGTAAGATAAGTGCACCCATGGGGTGTGCCCTCCCCAAACACACACAAGTAGAGTAAGTGGGGAAGAAATAAGGTTTCTTAGTACTTTTAAACTTAAAATTCTATTTTCTGTTTATTTTCTTTTGGCAATATCTTTAGAATTAGATAGGTCTTGACCTGCCAAACACATGAGCTTAGCTAATACTAAAAAAAATGTTTGTTGTGCTGAGAGGCCATTTTTGGTTATATTAGGTAATCACTGGAAATAAATTTTAGTTACATGGAAATTCCTTATTTTTTGTAATATTTATTAATTCTGTTCTCACAGGTAAACCTAGAATATCATGTTGAATTTATTAATCGATCTTAGGAAAGTGCTATAACATCATTGTGACCACAGTGTATTGCACAGTGATTTTGTAATTAAATTTTGAGAGTTATAATCTTGAGTCATTTTATGATATTATTGTCATTTAACAAATTTTAATAGCAAATAAATATTGCAATAGAGTAGGTCCATAGTGCTTCATCTCCAACTTCAATTGTAAACAAATCTTTATCAAAGGGTTTCATTTAAAATTTTCACTAGGCACTTTCCTTAGATTGTACTTAAATCATTTCTGAGACCAGTGCTAAATATGAATTGAGAAGCCCTATGGAAAGATGAATTTTTCCATAATATGTAGAATGTTCTAGAGGATTCACTGAAATGAGCACATTGCCTCCTACATGAAGGTCAGGATTAAGGGATTTACTTCAAAGGGAAGAGGCTCTGACATATTGGAACATATCCTTTTGAACTATGTGATGCCAGGGGGCAAACAAAAAAGAAAAAAGAAAAGCTGATTTTAGACCAAATCTATGTATTTAAAATAATAAAACATGAATCAAAACTGACTTTAAACTTTTGTTATTTTAAAGCTAAACAATTCTTCCCTCTCCCCAGGAAAATATTCTATTAACATTATCTAATTTTTTTTTTCTATTTCTAGCCATCATTGATAGAATCTATACTGAACCCTCCACCCATCACCATTCTAGGCAACAAGCTACTGGAAGTGTCACTTAAGAACATTTAACTTTGTTTTTCAACCAAAATTATTTTCTTTACAGTGTGCTAACAATTGTTGAGGGTACTAATGCCAACCTAGAACTGGAGCATTAAATAGAGGCAAAAAGATACACATGACAACCCTTTAATGTCATGTTCTGTAATCCATAGTCTGGAGGGAGGAAAAGAGAAAAGAGAGAGAAATGGAAAGAAATCAAGAACCTGCCATGGAGCAGGGCTGGGGAGGGAGGGAACCGGGGACGTTGGTGGTGGGAGATGGGCACTGGTGGCTGGATGGGTGCTGCAACACTGTTTGACCAAAACCCAAATATGAACTTTTTAATTGTATATCTTTGTAATTTAAAAAATAAAAAAAATTAAAAAAAATATTTTATTTAAGAGAGATTCACCCCACTTGCCAGCTTTATAACTAGCCCTTCTGTTTTTATTTATTTATTATTTATTATTATTTTGCTTCTGGGTCACACCTGGCGATGCTCAGGGGTTATTATTTATTCTGGACTAAATAATTACTCAGGGCAGTGCTCACGGGATATGGGATGCCTGAGATAGAACCTGGCTTGGCTGCATGCAAGGAAAATGCACTAACCTCAGTGCTATGGCTCCTGCCCAACTCCCCTTAGGCTTTTCACTTGTATCACTTGTATCACTTCTCTTCCCGATTAGCTAGAGCAGGCACCAGTAACATCTCCATACGTCCTGTCACATGCTAGTGTAGCCCAAGGGCAACAGCTCACTCCAGAACATGAAGAGCCTCAAACCATTCCTTCTGGTCATGGGAATGAGGTCTATAAGTGTTACTGGGTTTTGGCATATCAAATATGACATGGGTAGCTTGCCAGGCTCTGCCATGCAGGCCTTAGGCTTTTAGAGAAACTAAACTATTCTATCATGGGATTACACTTTTCTTCCATACACAAAGAGAGTGATACTGGTAATAGTTATGAAAATGATCGTGACAATGAGGATGACCACCACAGTGACATCTGATCTCTCTTCATTTGTTTGTAAAGGAAATACATTTAATGACAGAAACTTTGAAAGATTTCTCTCCATGAATAAAATAGAGGATTTAGCTTTACTGCTTTGCATAACTTTACTACCTCTTAGAAGTCATGTTGAGATCTGTCACTTTGAGCAGTGTTGTAACTCTGCTGGAAAGGGAAAGGATTCAACAGGTTTTATTCAAAGTGACATTTTTTCCTCAAACATCTCTGTTGTGGTCTTCACTCCGACAAAAAAGGAGGCTTACTTTCATTCTTCTCTTCTTTAATGATGTAGTTAGAATAAGTTATGGGCACTAAAACATAGAATTTCTGATATTATCTGTCTCAGATCTCTGGAGACTGAGACCTGGTGAATTATAAACAGAGTCCTCTTCTACGTTATCTGAAAAATATTATGCGTAACTTTTTTCTTTTTTAAGGCAGGGGCTTTATGAAAATACATAGTAAATTACAGACATGCATTGAAAATGATCTAAAAGAAGCTAAGCAATTGTTATACTTGACTATAAATTTTGATATTCTAGAACTTAAAATCCACTAATTTCTCATGAAATAGAACTCTGTCTTATTAGGACTATTTTTTCTTGGAAAATACTACTAGCTAGATTTTTATAAAGTGAAATTATAAATTTCTATGAATTAGGTCTTCTAAGACTTCAGGTTAATTACAGAGTTAACCTAACCATTCCCAACATACATGTTGTGAATATTAAACACTTCTTCAAGCTGGAAGTCACAATATATTTTATATTAGAGTAAAGAATTCTTTCTTTTTAAATTTCTTCAGTCTTTTCTGTAGATGTCACTGTAGCATAGTACAAAGAAATAAGATTTCTTTTCTTTTTGAAAATTTATGACTTCTACATGCAAATGAAAAAAAAGTAGTGATTTGATGTATTATGCGAGGGTTGTCATATCAACAATAAGGTTTCCAAGCAACTAGCAGAATAAATTATTTTATAGATTTATTTGCTGTGCTTCATAAAATGGACCAAATAGAAGATACTTTTTTATCCATGATTATGTGGTAATTAAAAAAAGTCATTACACTGAAATTATGCATTAAATTCACATTACTAAGAAGAGTTCAAAATGAATCATTTGAATGTAATCAATGCCAAAGACTTAATGAAGATTTGCTGCTTACAAGGAAGCATTGTTGTTTAATGTTTGTATATTTTCAATAATTGGTTTCAAGTCTATGCCATGGTTTGGCGTAAAGTTGTTCTGAATTTATCCTTCAACGAAACTAACATATGCAGCCCATTTAGACATTCTGCGGAATGACTCCTGACAGAACGCCTGTGCTCATTCTATTAGACACAGCAACTTAGAATCTTCTACATATGCAAATATCTATGCCAGTTCTTAAAAAGACTTCCAAAAAAGTTAAGAAATGTATGAGAAAATGAAGCACTGATTTTATTTTATACAGTGCCCTAGGGATGTTAGAGACTGGTTGCACTTTTACAGACTATATTCTCAGAACATCTTTGTATAGTTTAAACATTTTCATTTCTGTTTTTGAGTTGCTATGTCTCTACTTGGGAGAAGCCTGACCTGAATGTAAAAGCTAGGCTCTTTCTTTTTTTCAGTTTATTAGGCTTCTTCCAAGATTTTGACTTGCTAAATTGCTGAATAAAAAAAATAGTCTCTAAATATCTCAACTTAGCTAAGGAAGCAAAAAATCTCCCATGTAGTCACACTAAAAGGTATTTTATATCCATACACTATAGATACATTTGGTTATGGACAAAGTCATTAATGCTCATAGAAAACATTTTGTTTGCCTTGCTAAGGATTGTCTTACTATTTTTTTTTTTTTTTTTGCTTTTGGGTCACACCGGCGATGCTCAGGGGTTACTCCGGCCTGCACTCAGGAATTACTCCTGGCGGTGCTCGGGGACCATATGGGATGCGGGATCAAACCCAGGCCGCCAGGCCGGCTGCGTGCAAGGCAACGCCCTACCCGCTGGGCATCGCCCGGCCCCAGGATTGTCTTACTATTATTCTAACTTATTTGGTCTATAGTGAAAATATTTTCTCTTCAAAATACATTATATTTAAATGCTAAACCATCAGGAAAAGGAACTTCTATTGAAAAATAACTAAGAAAACCACGGCATTAACTATATTTATCTATTTAAAATATTTGGCAACTTATATTGCTATACTTTTTCTGCCTATTGTGTGATGGAGCATTTATCTGGCCAATTCAAATATACCTGCTTCATAATTACTGGCATCTTCTGTACCCTTATAGATGTTTTAGAGAGTCAGCAAGTAGAATAAAAATATTTCTCCCTTCAAATGACTTTGCTCTAATATTATTATGCTTGCCAAATAACTCAACTTTGGACTACTGGTGTTTCATTCCTTTATATTTATTTTCATGCCTCAAAACAAAGGGAGTCAATTTTGAGATTCATGACAGTTCTCTATACACCTAGACATTACAATAAGCATTCTTCCTATGCTGTGTTTGTTTTCTTGTTACCTGTTTATGCTCTACTTCATTGCTTCTGTATCTTATTTCAATTGTGTGCTCGTAGGCAAATTTTCCCTATTATCCCTATGGAGAAGTCAATCTATATTCACCTCCTTCTGTCACAGAAAACAAATGGGAAAATTAAAAAAAAGTTTTTTTCTTAGTCTCATCCTTTCTCATTTCTACTTTATACCCTAAGAGGTGAGAACAATGAAAACCTTCTGGTGTTATGTCTTATATAGACTTGAACCAAGAGAATGAAGTACCACATGATTAATGGATACCTTCTAGTTAATTATAAACATTTGCATAATAGAAACTATACTCACCTAAACTATGACAGTGTATATCTACCAGGTTAACCACTGAATTAACCAAATATGGTCTGAATCTTGGTGTTACATTGACTTCAGGATAACTTCTCTACAGAGACCCTCTTACCTGAAAAATTATAAAACATGACATTGCTCTAATAAAATAAGCATCTAATTTATTTTCCCTATTCTTTTACTTATATCAACTATAGGTTTCTGCAGAGATGTTTCTACTGTCTCTGGAATATGTCAGCACTCTGCACACAATCTTAGATTGTGTATTGCTACACAATATTCCTTAATACATATTTTCTATTCCTACTATCTTAACTTGTGCTTGAATTCTTTCTGTGTGGTTAAAGTAGCCTTGCACCTAAGGAACATGGTCTCAACTGAACACTTCTTGCATCAAAATGAACAAAAATGCCTACATGCACTTTCCCATAAACAGATTATCAAAGTGTGTCACTAATTGTTTGAAATCGTTAGAAGACAAAATTACAAAGGAATTCTTTTCTTTTCCAACCATAATTTCCCTTAGGATTGGTTTAACAATCTTGACAGTGTTTGCCGAACTTGAATGCAAAATTAGTCACCTTAGGTCATATTGCAAGTGTATCCCTAATCCTGGAAGTCTCTGGGGAGCCTTGACTCTAAAACTCTCAATTTCTAACCAACTCCCAGGTGCATGATTCATGCCTCTGATTTATAGGCCACAATCTATGCTGCTGGACTCTAGAAAATTTCACCTTGCAGATGAAGAAGCTGAATCATGGAGTGAGTATCAATGTCTTCCTTCTGTTTATTACTGCAACTAGAACTTCAGTCTCTGAAAGCCAAAATTGGATATGCAGTTTATATGCAGAGATGCATGAATGCAAATTTTCTGTTTTAATAAAAGTTCATTTTTTCCTTTTCTTCTTAAGTGGCTGAATGTTATTTACTCATCATGAATGTTCTCATATTAATCCAGCATGTAATTGACTTAAATAGGACAAATATATTTTTTAGGCTCATGACATACTTTTTTAACCTGAAAAAACACAGCTTTGAGAAAACTAAGAAAGCTTACGTTGAGTAATTACAAACTACTTTATAGCAATCACAAGAATATTTTACCACCAAGTATTCATCATATGAACAGTGATATTTTAAATATAAACTTTCCAATAGTGAAACAAATGCAATAAAACAGATGGGCTAAGACATTGATGATGCAGCAATTAATTTTCTTTGATGAATCATTTTGTTCTCAGGGAATAAACAGTAATTTTAAAAATTAAACTTTGTTCTCAGTAGTTTAAAGAAGCGCTGCTGTTTTGAAAATTATTAAAGTTTTGAATTGAAGAGAATCTTATCTTGATCATGTCTTTAGTTCTATTTTTTCAGCAGTAGCAAGGTAAATGACCCTTATTTCTGTGTTGCATTATATGAATTCCTTTCAGAAGTTTATGACTGAGTAGGCATATATTTCTTATGTAAAGTACAAATTGCTATTGTGCCATGCTACATGGGATATATAAGGACTTGACACCCAAACTAGCAATGTATTTGATAGAAGACTACTCACTGATTATGACAACAAAATCCTTTAATAATGAAAATTAATAAGATACTGACTCTCTTAAAGTTTATAATTCAATTGTCATAATGGATAAGAAAATAATCTGAGTCATATGAGATCATTTTGTCAATGATGTTCAGTTCAAAGGGAAGAGACAGACACGCAGCCAAACTAATGCATTATCTATCAGGTAGGAGAAGTAAAACAAGAAAAAGGAAACTTCAAAGTAGAGCCCATTCAGACTCAGACAGGTGCATGTTGAATTGTGCTTATTTAGCAATTACAAATGAATGGCTTTCTAAAGAGGGAGTAGGAGTTTAAACTTGAGCAACAGAGAAAACCGAAAATTGCATATAGTTGCAAGTTGACTTGGTAAACTTGAAGTTTTGACAGGTTGGTAAAATGGTTCAGGGAAAAAAAGAAAGAATGACTTAGAGTTAGAGTTAGTGCTTTAAATCACTAGGATAGTGAAGGAATTATAATAATCCACAATTTAATTTTTAATTGTTTTAGTTTTGAGGCCACACCTTGCTCTGTTATGAGTTTATTCATGACTATTTACTGAGAGTTAACTCCTCTCAGAATTGCAGAAACCATACCTTGTTTGAGGAAGAACCTAGCCCTCCTGTGTGCAAGACAAGCATCTTAACAGCTGCAATATTTCTCAAGCTCAAACCATAGAGTTTTAATTAAATTCCAAAGAGCCCAGAAGTCTGCATGACCCACAGCAATGGTGATGAGAAAACCCCCTCCACAGCCCAGCCCAAGTGGCTTACAAAAAGCTACGTTTACCAGAAGATGGGCAGGACTGAAATTGTGAACTTGAGACCCGTATCGCCCTGTGTCCCTCTCCCTAAGGTACACAAGATGGGGAATGTGGTTTCCCAAATAGTGGATCCTCATATGGCCACAAGGTAATCTTCCCACCCATATTGCATTGAACCAACATCTTTTTTTAAAAAATATTTTTTTTTTTGGTGAGATATTGTATATCTCACCACCGTGAGATATACAATTACAAAGATGTTCATATTGGACTTTTTTTATCAGATTTTCACAATGGCTACTTAGGTACCGAACTTCATTGGGCCATATACAACACAACATACTCCAAAAGTTAACAAAAATAGCTGTGAAGACAAGAATCAGTACTGTCTCGTATGAACTGAGCAGCATATTCAAGACTAAGAACATGTCCTCTGAACCAGTACTAGAGGCCCCACACAAGTCACACAGGAACAGTAAAGAGGAATATAATATACTTGAAGGGGAAAAAGGAGATCACCATCTACTGAACCATCCCAGGGTCCTACCTGTCAGTGAGAGTGGGACACTGCTAGTATCCTAGAAGGACCCACCTCTAGACTACCACGGCATCATGGATGGTGACTGATGACACACTGTAATTGATTTTGGGTCTTTGCTGCTTAAGCCATTTATATGCCTTTAAGGCAGGACTTTATGCTAAAGAGATCTCTCGTTGCAAAACACAAAAGGAGCATGGAGGCAGGTACAGATGAGACAGTTTGAGTTAAATAACTCTTGGATCGCCTCATAATTTCTGCTATGGGTCTAGCACAGTCTAGTTTGGTCATATTTTCTCATATTCCCCAAGATCCCAGCTTGAGACTAGTTTATATAAGGAAGAGATACCCAGGCTAACTATGGGACACACTTTTAGGAAATTAGCTCTATAAAGATCAAAATAAGGTGATGTAAGTATGTCCTGAAGGAAGATCTGTAAGAGCATTTAGTAAACAAAAGAACATGGCATGTAGAAATTACTAGGGCAAAGATAGATAGACTGAGACCTTGTACGATGGAGATAGCCATCTAGTGTGCATGGAGTTCATGGTCTGAGTGTTATTTCTCCCCATGAAAATACATTATTAGAAATTTTGTCTTTTATACCAGCTGCCTCTCTACAGTGTTTTGCATAAGAGATGATTTGGAAGGAAGGGATTGTGGCCCTAAAATTTGCATCCCTTAAGGCCTGGTCCAGAGGTGTGGCATCTGGAAACTGCATCTAAAAACTGATTTTGGTCTTTGGCTCTGACGGTCCTGCCCAGTAGTATAGTCAAAAGCACTTGCCTTGGCAGGCTTTGGGAGAGACAAAGCTCCTAGTTTGGTGAAGAAGTACATTGGTGTGAAGACATCTTGGGCTGAGTACATGGTATGAAAGGTCTGATCAAGAGCTCTAGGTCTGGGGAATCTCTAGTCTTGGATTGTGGTAGGGGAGTGTGTTTTAACTGTTGGTGATAAGTAAAGAGCGTTTTGGATTATGTTTGACTGGACTCATAGATTTTCTTCACCAGTAGTTGGTCCCTGAGGTGACCAGAAAACTCAAACCCTGATACTGTTGGTGTCCCATTTGGCTCCCCAACACCTGGCATTCCTGTGTGGGTGGGCATTGTTAAGAGGAGCCTGGCAATATTTACAAATATGCTCTATTTTGTCACATTTATGACACCTGATCTGCATCTGTGAAGCCTGAGTCTGTCTCTGTCTTTGAAAACCATGTTATTTGACCCAGTAATTCCCTTTCCAGCACCTCAGACAAGGTTCAGAAAGTGCCTTTGGATGGGCGGGGTTGTGATTAGAACTGTCTCTCCTATGGTTGCTTGAATTTCTGTTTCTCCACTGAGGAGAGTTGCTTCTGTCTCTCTAACAGGAGCTGTCTGATCTATCTCTATTCTCCTGATTCTGTCTTTGTACTGAATAAGCCTTTACAGTATTTATATGTACCTCACAGGTGGATAAGCCAACATTGTGATATACTTTTAACTAATGACATACTCTGTTTCTTTAATAGGATCTAATATGATCTGACAATACCCATTGGCATTCTCAAAGGCTAATATCTTTACCAAGTGTACAATGGTAGCTGTATTCTTAATCTGTCTGTGAATAGCATCTCTCTGCCTACCCACAAATTCCACAGAGGGCTCTATGGGACCGTGAAAAACTTTACACAACTTTCTTGAAACTCAATACCAGCATCAACCTGTCCCTGAGCCCCAAAGCTGCTTCACGAATATAAGTTAAAGCAGCATAGGGAAAGGTGGCTTAGTTTCATGTAACTTAGTATCCTGCAACTTTTAGTGGAATGGAAAGACAATAAAATTCAGGAGGAAATGAGAGCAGAAATAAGAAAACTACAAACAGAAGTGTCATTACTAAAAACTTCGGTAGATGAAATTGGTCAATGGGTCCCCTCAGCGGTAGAATGACAAAAGCTGAAGAGAGAATCAGTGAGCTTGATATGAGCTCAATATGCACTAGTCAAATACAGAAGATGTAAAAAACCTCAAAGTAGCTCAACAGTGGGCAAGATAACAAGGAGATGAATTCAAGTGGAATAACATCAGAATCAAGGGATCATCAGAGGGAGAAGGAGGCAACCATAAAAGAGGTAGGAATTGTTACAAACATCATTGGCGAATAGTTACCAGAGCTGCAGGATGCAGGCATCCAGATCCAAGAAGCCTGAGGGTACCATATAAAAAAGTCCCTAATAAAGATTTTAAGACATATACTAATAAGAATGACAAATGCCATAGGTAGAGATGCAATACTGCAAGCAGCAAATTCAAAGGAAATTTTTGAAACAAAGGAGCATCTCTTAGATTTACAGCAGACATATCAGATAAAACCATCAGCGCCCAAACACAGTGGTGTAAATCAGTGAAAAAACTAAGTAAAATGAAGGTTGCACCAAGAATATTTTACCTGTCTAGACTCTAATTCAGATTTAAAGGAATGATACACAGCGTCATGTATAAACAACACCTCAGGAACTTAATGAAGTAATGAATTTTAAAAAATTCTCAAAAAAAACTTTAAAAGAAGAACTGAAGGAGCTACTGTAAGATAAGACAAACCCTCAAAGCACAGAAAGCTTATAAGATAGATGGTACAAAATCCCATGATAATAATCTCACTCAATATCAATGGTCTAAATGCACTAGTTAAGAGACACAAACTAGCAAAATGGATTAAAAACTGAATCTAACATTGTGGTGTCTACAAGAAACACATGATATCAATCAGATTAAACATAGAACCCAAATCAAAGACTGTAAAACAATTGTTCATGCCAACAACTCTTAAAAAGGACAGAGTGACGACACTTATATACAACAACATAGATTTCAGGCTCAAAAAGATTAGAAGGGACAGTGAAGGCCACTTCTTAATAATTAATAGAATGTACATAGAAAGAAATTATATTTCTAAGTATATATGTACTCAATGAGGGGCCAGAAAAAATACTTAAAACAAATACCAATAAACAAGGAAGACAGTAACAGCAACACACCTGTAGTTGGAGACTTCAACACTGTTCTTTAACTCTTGATAGAACAATCAGACTGAAATTCAGCAAGAAAATTCTGGCTCTGGAGGAATAAATGGAAGAGAGAGGGCTAGTAGATCTATACAGGACTCTTCATTCCCCAAAAGCTAAAAACAAATTTTTCTCCAGAGCACATGGAACATTCTCCAAGAAGACCTCATGCTTGCATTCAAAACATACCTCAATAAAATCAGAAGATAGAAATTTTATCAACTATTCTTTAGTTGATTCAACTAAAGAATTCAACTATTCTAACTATATTAGAATAGTTCTAACTATTCTAAATATTCAACTATTCTAACTCAGTTGAAGTTAATCACATACAGAAACAGAGAACTAAATCATAATCACATACAGAAACAGAGAACTAAATCAAAGACCTGAAAGCTAATCAGCTCACTACTGAGCAACCAGTGGGTTACAGAAGAAATCAAGAGTCTAGGAAACAAATGAGAATGAAGACATGAGCTACTAGAACTTGTTGGACTCAAATAAAACTGTGTTAAGCGCAAAGTTTATAGTGCTGGAAAGTGTTCAGCTGGAAGGAAGGAAAGGCCCACATAAATATTTGAACTTGACAGCTTAAGATCTTAGAACATGACCAACAAAAAGGAGACCAACCCAGGCAGAAAGACGGAAATAATAAAACTTAGATCAGAAATCAACCAGCTGGAATATCAAAAATCAATCCAGAAGATCAATGAAACGGACAGTTAGTTCTTTGTATAAATGAACAAGGTAGACAAACTCACAAGAATGAGACAGAACTCTAATAAGTTGAGTCAATAATAAATAGGGGTATATCACAATAGAAACTACAATTTAAAATATCATCAGAGATTATGTTGAAAGTCTGTATGCTTTGAAATAAGAGAACATAGGAGTAATTGATAGACTATAACATCCAAGGCTGTACCAAAAACAAGTCAATCACTATCAAGGAAATGAAACTGTGATCTAATGTCTTCCCAAACACAAAAGTTCAGGTCCTCATGGAAACACTAATGAATTCTTTCAAACCTTTAAAGAGGACCTATTAACAGTCCTCTGCAGATTTTTCCAGGGAAATGCAAAACCCAAAGTACTCCCAAACAGTTTCTACAAGGCACATATCACATTGATACCCAAAGCAGACAGAGATATCACAGGAAAACAAAATCACACATCAATATTCCTGAAACCAGAGATGCAAAGATCCTCAACAAAATATTTCCAAACATTATCTAAAGACTCATCAAAAAGATAATATGTATGACAAAATAGAGTTCATCTCAGGGATTAAAGAAGGTTTAACACTTGTAAGTCAATCAAAATCATACATATTATCAATAAAAAGAAAAAATAAAAAACATGATCATATCAATAGATGCATAGAAAGCATTTGACAAGATCCAGCACCCATTCATAATAAAAACTCTCAACAAAATGGGTGTTGAGGGAAACTTTCCACAATATAGTCAAAGCCATCTACAACAAACCCACAGTAAGCATTATCTTCAATGGGGAAAAATATAAAAGTCTTCCCTTAATATTGGGGGACAAATTAAGGTTGTCCACTATCACAACTTCTATTCAGTACAATACTGGAAGCACTTGTATAGTAATTAGTGAAGAAAAAAGACATTAATGACATCCAGATCGGAAATGAAGAAGAGGAGCTATCACAATTTGCAGGTGACATATTACAATACTTAGACAACACTAAAGTCTCACCAAAATTCTAGAAACAATAGATACATATAGTAGATTGGCAAGATACAAAATCAATTCCCCCAAATCCATACTTTCCTATATATAAATAACTAAAAAGAAGAAATCAATGTTATGAAACAATTCAGTTCAAAATTGTGCCTCAGAGTATCAAGTACCTAAGAATTAGCTTCACTGATAATGAGAATGTGAAGGAACTGTACAAAGGAAATTACTGTAATGTCTCCATTCATTGGGAATGAGTTCCATTATTGTTACAGTTTTTGGCATATTAAATACATCACGGGTAGCATGCCAGGCTCTGCCGTGGCTCTGGGTTCATCCCAGGGGCCCAGTCTTTTTCTGTCAGACCATAAACCATCCAGGACCCACGGGGCAGAGTAGAGCCCTGGGTGTAGCCAAGCCAGTCTCCTGTCTGCCATCTGTCAATGCAGCTAGGCACTGAAGCCACACCTGCAACACCTCGAGGGGTCCATAATGGTGGCCCCCTCATGGTGTGGGGGGTTTCTGGCTTCTTGTGAGTCTCTGCTGGGATGAAGGGGCCAGGGCTAGAACTCGCCTTCCCTACTGGGTGCCTCATGATCAGCTGGGTACAGGGAGAGCGGGTAGCAGCTCTGCCCCATGTATCTGAGTCTCTGAATCAGGCATACCTGGGCTTTTATACAGTTTATATTTTTATTAGTTTGTAGTAATACATTTTTAATATTGCCAAAGCAATTTAGTGGAAGAATCTTCTGATATTTGAGTATCAGAAAGAACAAACAACTATACATAAAGTCATTTTGATAACAAAAAAGTTCAACAATTTTTTTTCTTACAGGTGGATATTGAAGTGGACTTAATTCGGTTTTCCTTTTAAAATCTTTTAAGACAGAAGTCACATAATTACTAATGAAAGTGAATTTTAGTTATTAAAACTACTGGTTTCCAGCACTATTTTCTGTCTTCTTTTGTTTGCAGGCAGGTTCATTGTTATTCTTTAATAATGGAGCAAAGAATATGGAGTGGAGCAAGAACAACTTCTCAACAAGTGGTGCAATGATATCTGGGCAGTTAGATGTGAAAATATGAATTCAGACTTCTATCTAACGCCATGCACAAGTCAGATCTAACTGGGTTAAAGATCTCAATATCAAATCTGAATCCATAAAATACATCAAAGAAAACATAGGCAAAATCCTTTATTACATTGAAGCTGGAGGTATCTTCAAATATGAAACATCACTGGCAAAGCAAGTTGAAACAGATAAACAAATGGGACTATATGAAACTAAAAATTTCTGAACTTCAATAGAAATGGTGAACAAGGTACAAAGACAACCCACAGATTGGGAAAGAATATTCATCCAATGCCTGATGGGGAGAAGAAATGAACAGAAACTTCCTCAAAGAAGAAAATCCAATGGTAAAAGACATATAAAATATAATAATAAAAATATTGTCTTCATTTTTTTTCAGGAAATGAAAATCAAAACATCAATGAGATATAATTCCACACCCCAGAAGTGGGCACACATCCATAACAGCAAGAATTGGGCTGGAGTGATAGTCCAGCAGGTAGGGCATTTGTCTTGCATGCAGCTGACCCAGGTTCGATCCCTGACATCCCATGTGGTCTCCTACACAGTGCCAGGAGTAATTCCTGAGTGCAGAGCTAGGAGTAACCCCTGAGCATCACTGGGTGTGTCCCAAAAAGCAAAAAAAAAAAAAAACAGCAAGAACAATCATTACTGGCATGAATATGGGGAGACAGGGACTCTCATTTATTGTTAGTGGGAACGTTGACTGGTCCAGCCTTTTTAGAAAACAATATGGACATTCCACCCCTGCGGCAGTTTTTTTTTCAATCCGGCCCAGGTATGCTGAACTAGAGACTCTCAGACATGGGGCAGAGCTGCTACTTGCTCTCCCTGTGCCCAACCGCTCACGAGGTGCCTGGGAGGCATGGCGGGTTCTAGCCCTGGCCTGCCACCCCAGCAGAGCCTTACAACAAGCCAGATGACCCCTCCCCACTCTCTGAGAGCCACAATCTTCCACATTGGACTTTCTTCTCTTCAGAACTCTACCCAGCAGCAGATGATCCTATTGCGGCCCTGCGGTTCATCAATAAATGCTTTATTTAGAGGTGACTACAAGAGTATGCCACCCACACGGCAAGCCTGGCAAGCTGCTTGTGTCGTATTTGACATGCCAAATACCAGTAACATTTATGTTAGGTCATTCCCATGACCTAATTTAATGGTTTGAGGCTCTTTATATTTCTGGAGCAAGCGGATGCCTTTGGGTTCTACTAGCATGAGACAGGATATATGGAGATATTACTGGTGCCTGCTCTAGCAAATAGATGATGAACAGGAAGATCGTGATGGACATTCCTAAAGAACTAGAAATTTAGCTCCCATTTGACCATAACATACCACTCCTGGAACATATCCTGGGGCCCAAAACCACACACCAGAAACACCATCTGCATTTCTGTGTTCATCTCAGTGTTCACAATAGTCAACCTGAATGCCAGAGATGAGATAACTGAATAAAGAAACTATGATATATCTACACAGTGGAATACTATGTAGCTGCTATGCAAAACAAAAATTATATTTTCCAATAAATGCATGTACACAGAGATCACCAAGCTGAGAAAATTAGTCAGAAGGAAAAGAACAGATAAAGAATGACTGCATTCCTTTGTGGGTTATAAAAAAAAAAACCTATGAGACTAATACACAAGTCCAGGCAAAATCAGGCCCAGGATGACTTGTCATTGGTTGGAATCTACCAAAAGTGTATAGGGGACAGAGGTTACATAAGATGGAGAAGGGACCACTGCGCTAATAATTGTTGGAAATGGTAACGCCAGACTAACACTGAAAATTGAACATTGGCAAAGGAAATACATGATAGCCCCTAAATATATGTTTTACCTACTACAATGCAAAAAATAAGGGAGAGACAGACAGACAGAGACAGAGAGACAGAGAGAGAGACAGAGAGAAAAGATAAATGTCTGCTATAGAGGCATGCTAGGGAAGGGGAGGGGACCTGGGGACTTTGTTATTGGCAGGTGCCCTGATAGAGGGATGGGTGCTGGAACACTATAAATGAAACACAATCATGAACAGCTTTGTAATTTTATATCTCACAGTGATATAATAAAATATAGTAAATTAAAAATTAAATAAGAAAATAAAACAAAGAAAGAGCCCTGAAAAATGTTTTATTATTTGTTAATGTGCCCCCGGATCCTCAAGTTTCTCTAAACCTATTTTCCCACATTTTTTGATGTAAACATTGTTATGAATTTCACAGAACAGTGTACCCTAACTCTATAAATGAGAAGCAAATGGAATAAAGAGTTGATATTGTACCACCCTTTTTCTGAGTCCTTGGAAATGGCTTTGATGGCTATGATTCTTGCATGAACAGCAGCATTACAGTGTGTAATAAATAACTTCCAAAGTGCTAGAACATTTACTGAAAGCCCAAGTCCTGGCTAAAGACTTCCAACCTTTCCCCAATTCACAATGAGCAGGTGAACAATACATCTGCAATTTCTTGTATCTCACTTTGAAAGTCTTCCTAGGGATAATGTAGACTTTGATTTGGAACTTTGCTGATTCTGATCTCTCTTTGCTGTAAGACATAAATAATTCCTTTTACCCAAAAAATTGTGCCTAGTGATCGGTTTGAGCAGACAAGGTGACCAAGGTTCAAGGTTCAGTATAATTTGTTACATTAACAGCAACAAAGTTTACATTGCACCAGATATGTTGGGATTTTAATTTTTTTTTTATCTTGGGTCATGCTCAGCAGTATTCAGAATGTACTCCTAGTTCTGTGGCCAGAGATTAATCCCCATGGTGCTTATGTGGTGCAAGGATTGAACTAAATTCTGCTGCATGCAAAGCATGTGATACCTGTACTATCTCTCTGACCCTGAATTTGTATATTTTATAAGAAATAAAAACTGGCTAGTAATGAGCTATGCAAAATAAGCGAGAGAGCAAAGAAGACAAATATCAGTCATCTGTGCTATATCGAAAAGGAAATATAATAGAATTTCATATTGAAATATGACAAGTTTCGGACTTATATTACAAAATTTAGATTACCAAATAGTAAGATGAGAGATGGAACAAAATGATGCAGTGAATTACAACTGGCAATGAGGACCTTGATGGAAGGCATTTGGTCATTTAGATGGAAGTGTGTCGGGGCGCGCGGGGTCCCCGACAGTGTCCCGACAGAGGTTGTCTTCTACCTCCGAGGGCGCCGGGAGAACAGATGAAAACTCACGAGTCCGGTGCAGTTCCAAAAATGGCTTTTAATAGTACAAAAGCTCTTCCACAGCACTAGAAGATGGAGCAAAAGGTCAAAGAGCAAAAGACCAAAAGCCAAAAGCCAAAAGCCGCAGGGAACCAAAAGCTGAAGGCTGAGGAACCAAAAGGCAAAAGGTAAAAGGTGAAGGGGCCTCAAGTCAGCCCCTTATATACACCAAAGTAATCCAATCGGGAGGGTTGTCATGCCAACAAAGAACCCTAAACAGAGTGTAGTGCCACACCCTATTGCAGGTATAAACAAAGGTTACACCAAGGACTAATCCCGAGATTATCTCTTATGTAAAACACTGGAGAGAGAGGGGGCTGATATAAAGTAATACATCTTAACTTCATGAGTTTCATGTAATCTAGATGGTACCCACAAGGTCCTTATTATTATCTGCACCAGGGTGATTCTGAGTATCTTGTTCTCATGTACTGAAAGGGTCATACTCGCCTGCTTAGAGCAAACTAGTATGATCCTTCCTATAGTCTACCTTTTAGTCTCCAGCGTAGCCAGGGTGGTAGTCTCCTGGTAAATTCTAACTGTCCCACGTTGGGTGCAGTGGGTATAAAGAGGAGCTGTGCCCAATCTAGAAAACATAGAAGTCTTAGTAGATGTATAAGTCAGAAGTTATTCAATCAAAGGTGACTTCTGTAAGTGCCACACCCTCTAGCAGTGTTTACATAGAAAAGAGATCTCATTAGAATGA
This sequence comes from Cryptotis parvus, assembly GCA_021461705.1. NCBI lineage: Eukaryota > Metazoa > Chordata > Mammalia > Eulipotyphla > Soricidae > Cryptotis > Cryptotis parvus. Next base: position 17,606 of record JAJIBD010025020.1, on the reverse strand, counting down.
ACCTTGGCTTAAATAAGATTAAGCTGGGAGTGAGCAAAACAACAAAAATCTCCAGATTAGCTAAACATGTCCTCCAACAGAAGTGGAGTACAGTAACTTTGTACATAAATACCACAAGTGTTAATTTATGTAGCCATGTTAATTACTATAATATGTGACTTATTGTAACCATGATATCAAACTATAATAAAATAATTTGATATTAAAGTAAATCAGTTCTTAGGAAAGTTTTTATTAAAATATATTTTTAAATAGTTTTTTTTATTATACCACCATGAGATACACAACTACAAAAAAATGTTCATGATTGGGTTTCAGTCATACATTGTTGCACCACCCACACATCCACCAGTGCCCTATTTCCACCACCAATGACCCCAAATTCCCACCCCCGTCCTCTATCCCCAGCTTGCACTTTTCCTTTTTCTTCTCTCTCTCTCTCTGTCTCTATTTCTCTCTCTCTCACTTTCTCTTCTCTTACACATTGTGGCTTGCCCTACAGACATTTAGGGGTTATCATGTAAATCCCTTTGTGTATATTCAATGCTCATTTCTAGTCTGGTGTTAACATTTCCCACAATTAGTAAAACATTGGTATATATTTATATCCCATTAATGAATGCAGTCATTCTATATCTGTCTTTTTTACTTCTGACCTATTTCACTCAGCATGATAGTCTCCATTTCCATCCTTTTTCAGATAAATTTCTTGACTTCATCTTTTCAGATAGCTGAAGAGTATTCCATTGTGTAGATTTACCACTGTTTATTTTTCCAGTATTCTGTTCTTGGGTATTTAGGTTGTTTCCAGATTCTGGCTATCATTAATAGAGCTGCAGTGAATACAGAAATGCACATAGTGTTTCTGCTTTTCTTTTTTTTGGGGAGGGGGGTCTCCAGGGTAAATTACCAAGAGTGGTATTGCTGGGTCAAATGGAAGTTCAATTTCTAGTTTTTGGAGGAAATGTCCATATTGTTTACCAAAATGGTTGGACTCGTAGGCACTCCTACCAGCAGTGGATGAGAGTCCCTTTCTCCCTACAACCCCACCAGTACTGGTTTTCTTTCTCTTTTGGATGAGTGCCAGTCTCTGTGATGTGAGATGATACCGCATTGTTCTTTTGATTTGCATGTCCCTGATGATTAATGATGAAGAGCACTTTTTTCATATACCTTTTGGCAATTCAAATTTATTCTTTTTTGGAAGTTTCTGTCATTTCTTCTCCCCATTTTTTGATGAGATTGGCTGTTTTCTTCCTGTAAAGTTCTACCAGTACCTGCTATATGATGGATATTAACCCCTTATCAGATGGGGTTGAGTGGATATTATTTCCAAATCTGTGGGCTGTCTTTGTATCTTGGTCACCATTTCTCTTGAGGTGCAAAAGCTTTTCAGTTTTATATAATCCTATTTCTTTATCTTTGCTTCCATTTGCTTTGTCAGTGGTGTTTTGTCTAAAGATACCTTCAGTTTGTGCAAACACAAATTTTAGTAATTTGTAGTAGATTTGTTAGTATAATCTATGAAAATTAGACTTTTTGTATGCCACTAAATTACTGAACTCTGGGAACTAAATTCTCATTTTTGTGGTATTAATATAGAAAAGCTAAAATGAAAGGCAACATAGTTTTGAATGAGTATGATTCTTTCAGTTTAATTATAATTAACTTGCAAGATTTAGTAGAATAATTTAACTAGGAAACAATCCTTTCTAATTTTTAGAGCCACTTTGCTGGACAATCTGCTCTGTGGATTGCATTTATATTTCTTGGCTCAATTTAGCGTGATCCATTTATTATTTTATTTACTCAACAAATATTTTTGAAAGCCAATTTCAAATTTAACATTGCTCTAAACTCTAGTGGATAGTCAAGCAATATTCTGGTACATAAAATACACTATACCTGGAAGCAGCTAACAATTTATTTATGGGTATCAACATATGTTAAATAAAAATATATGGAAGAAAGTATATGATTGCCATATGGTACTAAGAAATGAAAGCTTAATGGGATTTAACAGCTCCAGTGGAATTCTATGGGATTGTTTATGAATTAGTAGCTATGGCAGTATTTGAAGAATTAATAGGTTTGATCACTATGAAATATGTGCTTTGTAATTTTTCTATTGTTTGCCAATTATGCCTTCCTCATAAATTATGAAACTTTTACATATCTATTTCTGAATCTGCAAGAGGGACACCAGTGACACATACTTTCCTGAGGTTATAAGTAATGATTAGAGCTGATTACATAATAGACCTATAATAAAAATGGCATCTGAAACACTGAGATCACCATGGATTAAACAGGAGTTAATTATATGAGACTTTTGAATTTTTCTTATCCACAAAGTGAATATGACACTTATATTATACAAACATATGTAATATACAAACACACATACACTTAAACGAGTGTAATAGATTAATAACTATCTTTTGTTTTTAATTCATCTAATATTTAATCAACATTTAATCTACTTTTAACTTTTTATGTAGTTAAAGTTAAATTATTCTAACTTTTAACTATCTAAATGACCTGTTTTGGGAGATATAGGTTACTGAGCAAGAGAGTTGTAAAGGTCTTTGGGCACTTTGGTGGTGGTGAAGGTGTAATACTTTTTATATCAGTACCAAAAAAATAAGCATTATTGTATTGTAATCATGTTACATAATTGGCATTTAAATGTTAATAATATGATAATATGTTTAAATTAGAAAATTTCTGACCAAACATAAAATATCTAGAATTAGGCCTAGGACACTACATTTTAAAAGAATCACTAAATTTCTGACTCTATTCTTTTACTTCACTGTGCTCCTCTTTTAATTTTGCTCTGTGACTGGGGATCACTATTGGGAGTCCCTCTAATCAAATCTTGGTTGGCCATGTACAAAACAAACAACAGACCTACTGTATTATCTCTCCACTCCTCACTAATTCTTCTGTAAGTGGTTATTATTTTGTAAAAGTCAATTGCCTGAAACTGGCATACATTACTATTGTCATTCATTTTTGGATACTGCTTTTCTGTAAAGCTGAGTAATATGTAAGACAAGTAGATTTCATGATCTGGATCACTAGATCACTAGACATCCCGTTGTTCATCAATTTCCTTGAGCAGGCGGCAGTAATATTTCCATTTGACCCTATCACATGCCAGTGTAGCCCAATGGCATCTGCTTGCTTCAGGAATATGAAGAGCCTCAAACCGTTCATTCAGGGCCTTGATGAAGAAGTCTGACCATCTTGTAGGTGGGCGGCCATGTGATCTTTTGACATCCCATGGGATCCAGTCAGTAACAGCTCTAGTCCAGCGGTCATCTCCAAATTGCATTACATGTCCAGCCCATCCGATTTTTGATGCCTTGGCAAATGAGACAGCGTCCTTGACTCTGGAACAGCTACAGAGGTCAGAATTCCGGATTTCATGATTTCATTACATAAAAAATTTAAGCTTCGCTTTTGTATAATTATTAATAAAAGTGCATTAGATACTACTTGTGTTTGAAACTTAGTATGAGCATTTCCCATATTTGTCTTTGTTGGTTTTATGTGCAGTTTCAGAATTCCTTATAATATATTTACTCCACAGAGCCAACAATTTCATCTTATCAAAGATTTTTTATTCTAAATAAAATATTATTTTCATATCACAAGACCCATATGTGTGTTACGTGCTTTTCCCAATGTGACATAATGAAATATTTCAATTATTAACAGCTTCAAGAAATGCACAAAGTAGTATTATATTCAAGTTTGAGTATCAGTTCAAGATATACATAGAATCAATCTAGACTACATAGCTCTTGTTACAGGTAACAACATATAGGAAATGATTCATAATATTCAAAATGGCAGGACTGAAATGATTCCTTTGTGACATACCAACTATCTTTATTAGTAACAGTAAGTGATAGTAAGTTATAGTAATAAATCATAGATTTCAAATAATTATCTATTCCTTGGAAAAACGGTCTTAGAATGCATGCATTTTCTTAAAGACTTTTGTTTAAACAACTGAGCAAGTCAATCTGAAGATCTGATGTATTCTTCATTTCCCATGATTCTGAAGACAATCACATCATTTTGCTACATATATGAGTATCTCTGATTTGTCATACATATCTCTATATTTAGAGATAGCGCTGCATTTCCCCCTCCTCTAATTTAAAATAGCATTAAAGTAGTAGGACCTCAATTTTTTTTTACTTTCCTGAACGTACCAAGATATTTATTACTAAGAGCTATGATATTAACTGAGAGATCTTTAACGTTCATTTGCTAGTTGAAATGGCGATTTTTAAACATACACTCATCAAAATATATTTTCCAAATATGTTTATTGGAAAGCATATATTCCACATAAACTTCACCTAATATTCTGAGATTGGCTTGCAATTTATATTAATTAGAGCTGCATTCAAATGCGAAAAACCAGTAGCACATGATGCCTTCACCATCACTGTATCACTGTCTTCCCGTTCATCATTGATTTGCTCTAGCGGGCCCCAGTAACATCTCCATATGTCCTGTCTCATGCTAGTAGGGCCCAAGGGCATCTGCTTGCTCCAGGAATATAAAGAGCCTCAATCCATTCCGGAATAAGGTCTATAATTGTTACTGGTATTTGGCATATCAAATACAACAAGGGTAGCTTGCCAGGCTCTGCCGTGCAGGTAGCTTAAAGAAAATAAACAAGAATAAAAACACCAGTTTATAAATAAAAATTCATAATTAAAAATGATTATGGGTACATATATAATTATGCTTAATGTACTTTATTCTAAGCATCATTATTCAACAAACTGTTCCAGATATAGTTTTGGACTTTGTTAAAAGCCTGCTTTTTAAATTCTGTAATATATATAAATTGCCATTGATTTAAATGTGCCCCTAACAAATGGATTACTTTCACATTTACTTCCACAGGAGTTAATGTCTTGCTATACCTACTAGATGATGAAGTCCCCAAGAGGTTAAAAGATTATTCATGGTGATTTATTAAATGAAGTCAAGAAAATGGAAAATCATGGATGCCTAATTTGATGAACATTTTGTTATCTGAACTGGCTATGAGTGAATAAAATATTTCTACTCAAAGGCAAGAGTGAATGGTGTGATTAAATATTCATAATACATACTGAAGCCTCCAATAATAACATTTTAGTGCAAATATTTAATTTTAATTATGGGATAGTTGCACAAATTGAACAAAATCTCTGATTAGAGACAAACCTTTTCATAAGGATTGAAGAGTACAACTACAAATTGAAATGTTCTTCATCTGAGTATATATCTCAGAAGACATTGGCCCAGTAAAAAATTAACCTGAGTGTGTGTGAATATTATATGGAAATAATTCTGTGAGGTACAGAAAATTTTTTAAACTGATAGAATTGATGTAGACCAAATTGCACATGTTTAAAGCATAGCATTTAATTTGTACTTATTTAGGAATAAGTGCAATGATGATAGTAAAATATTATTCATCACCAAGATTCCTTGTTTTCTCTCTCTCTCTCTTATCTTTCTCTCATTCTGGTTTAGGGCCACAACTAGCAGTGCTCAGGGATCTCAGAGACCAATCCCAACTCTGTGTTTAGAAGTTCTCACTGTCATGGTGCTAGTAGAGGTGTTGGCACTGGAAGAAGATATGTTACTAAGGGTTAAATAAATGCTTTTCCCCCATTCTCCATTCTCCTTTCGCAATTGCTTTTATTCAAATAGATAATACTCCCAGTGATGCTTATAAATTCATAATATACCTATAATCACCCACATGGCAGAGCCTGGCAAGCTACCTGTGTTATATTTGATATGCGAATACCAGTAACAATTATAGACCTCATTGCCATGACCTGATGGAATGGTTTGAGGCTCTTTATGTTCCTGGAGCAAGCAGGTGCCCTTAAGCTCTACTAGTGTGACAGGGCATATGGAATTGTTACTGGTGCCCGCTCGAGCAAATCGATGATGAACGGGAAGACAAGTGATACAAGTGATGCAAGTGATACCTATAATTATACTCATAATCTTGCATGCATGAGTCATGTGCTCTACTATTTGAACTATTTCTCTGGCCCTGATCCATTTCTTGTAATAAAAAAATCTTCTATTTTCTACAGAAATTATATTAGGCTATATAGTATTTATATATTATAAACCATAGAATATGCACTTACTATCCCACTTAAATATCAAGAGTTGAGATTGAAAAAAAAGTGAGATTGGAGAGATAGTACATAAAGTAAACCTCTTGCCCTGCATGTGACCAACCCTGGTAAGACCCTGCATTATATATGGTATATATAAAAATGGCACCCTGACCATTGCCAGGTTGACCCTTGAGCACAAATTTAGAACTAACACATAGTACCACTAGGAGATGTCCAACACCTGATATCCAAATTGACAGAATTCTGAAATATATATTTACATATTAGAAATATATATGTATATATAAAATATCATATATATAATTTTAAGGATATAAATATTCCCATATATTTATATATTTTAATAAGTGGATAGCATTTTTTGTGTAGTACACCACAATTTATCCATTCACCTACCAATAGTTTTCTTTTCTTATGTTAGAAATGATAAACTTATGCTCAGTTGTAAGCCAGCATTATTATTTCAAACAATATTAGCACACTGAACCCTTTTCTATCTTACCTAATCTCTGACTCCCACTCTTGTGGTACATTTCACCCACTGACTGTCGGGGAACGCCGCCGGAGTCCCCAATAGTGTTGGGACAGAAGTTCTCTTCTACCTCCGAGGATGCTGGGAGAACAGATGAAAACTCAAGAGCCCGGTGCAGTTCCAAAGAGGCTTTTAATAGTAAAAAAGCTCTTCCACAGCACTCCAATATAATGAACAAACTTTAGCTCTGGTCCGAACTTAGACCATACAAAAGAGCCTATGTCTCCCACCAAAGAGAGAGGATCTCACCCGAGCTGAGTCCTACCCAGAAGAAGGAGCAAAAGGCCAAAGAGCAAAAAGCAAAAGGTCAAAATCCAAAAGCAAAAGGCCAAGGAGCCAAAAGCCACGGGAGCCAAAAGCCAAAAGCTAAAAGGCCCAAAGCCCAAGCAAAAAGGCCCAAAGTCAAAAAGTGAAAGGGCCCAAGTCAGTTCCCTTATATACACCAAAGTAATCCAGGGAGGATCATGTCAACAGAGTGTAGTGCCACACCCTATTGCAGGTATAAACAAAGGTTATGCCAAGAACTAATCCCGAGATTATCTCTTATGTAAAACACTGGAGAGAGAGGGGGCTGATATAAAGTAATACATCTTAACTTCATAAGCTTCATGTAATCTAGATGGTACGCACAAGGTCCTTATTATTATCAGCACCAAGGTGATTCTGAGTATCTTGTTCTCGTGTACTGAAAGAGTCACACTCGCCTGCTTTGAGCAAACTAGTATGATCCTTCGTATAGTCTTCCTATAGTCTCAACGTAGCCAGGGTGGTAGTCTCCTGGTAAGTTCTAACTGTCTCACGTTGGGTGCAGTGGGTATAAAGAGGAGCTGTGCCCAATCTAGGAAACATAGAAGTCTTGGTAGATGTATAATTCAGAAGTTATTCAATCAAGGTGACTTCTGTAACTGCCACACCCTCTATCAGTATCTACATAGAAGAGAGGTCTCATTAGAATGAACTTTGGCTTAAATAGATTAAGCTGGGAGTGGGCAAAACAACTTAACTCCCAGAGTAGCTAAACCTGACCTCCAACAACTCTCCCTTTTTTTGTTTACAAAAATATAAAAATACAAGTATTCTAAATAATACAGAGGAGTGATACAGAAAAAGAACAATTCCAATTACAAGGTAATATCATATGTTGTCCCAATGTCCGAATCCATTTTGAAACCAGAGTAAAGTTCATAGTAAAATGTCTCTGGCTATTTGGTCATAACTAACTACAGCCTGTATTGTCCTAAATTAATGAGAGTCAATTTCCCATGAATTCACATCTCTAGAACAAGGTCCGAATAACTGATTCTGAAACAGCAGCATCGGTAAAGACAGGAATGAGTCTCAGGAGAGCAATCATCAGGAGTTCGATGTATTATCAGGAACACTGGATCAGGTTTCAGGAGCACTGGAACAAACTTCTCAAGCATTGGAATAGGTTTCTGGAACAGTGGTATAGGTATTTCGCTAAGGCATCTTCAGCAAGGTAACAATGGCACCGGTAACCTTACCTATAACTTAATTTTAAATGAGACAAAAACACTTTTTATAATTAGTCACAAATAGCGATCATGAGGGGTTTGGCATGAATCCAAGTCTGGAATGGAGAGAACATAAAGAAGCTCCAACTCAGGTAGAACAGTGAGATAAGTATGAAAATTGACAAATCCAAATTGAGGAGTCTAACAGGTCAGTGAAGGAGCTGATGAATCCAATTGAGAAGGCAGTAGTTTAGACATAACATAGACACAACATTATTACAAACAAAATGGCCACCACACGCAAGTGCACACACCTCGAGAAAGAAAACATAAGGAAAAACTTTTTTTGCAAATGATTAAGTTTTTTTAGTGAGCACTGTTTAAGGAATCTAGGAATTTTGAGCATTGTAGCACAAGTTTACTGCATTTCAACATCTTAGCCTGTGAACATAATCGTTAGAAAAACTTTTTCACTGATTTGGGAAACTTTTTTTATAATGAGCACTGTGATCAGAGTCCAAAGCCTCGAACATCATAGAAGGAATTTGCAGCAGCCAAGTTCTTTTCTGTAAATCTCTGAACAAAAGCATTAAAAACTTTTTTATGAGTTGTTAGCAGATTTTGATATTGATCACTATATTTGGAGTTTACCCTATTAACCTTGGCTTAACTAGGTTAAGCTGGGAGTGGGCAAAACAACAAAACTCCCTGAATAGCTAAACCTGTCCTCCAACAACTGACAAGTCCACTTTGTAAATCTTTTGCCTTGGTTTGGACATTAGTGTCATACTTTTCTTTTTTTATATCCCTCGAATGAATGTAGTCATTCCATATCTGTCCTTTTCCTCTTAATTCATTAATTCACCATGATACTCTCCATGTTCATCCACTTATAGGCACATTTTATATAGGCAAAGGAATATATATGATAACTATAAATGTATGTACTATAAGCAATAATGTGTAAGAAGAGAGACAGAAAGAGAGAGAGGAAGAGAGAGAGAAAGGAAGAGAGACAGAGAGAGAAAGAGAGAGAGAAAAGAGAAGGAAAAGTACCTGTCATAGATGCAGGCTGGGGGAGTAGGGAGGAAATCTGTGATCTCTGGTGGTGGGAAATGTGCACTGGTGAAGGGATTGGTGCTGGAATACTGTATGACTGAAGTCCAATCATGAACAACTGTCAGAATCGTATATCTCACGTGGTGTAATAAAATTTAAAAAAAGAAATTATAAACCTATAAACATACTGCAGTTTCAATAAACATTTGTGTATTCGTATATAAAATGATTTTATTAATCTCTGGTAAAGAAACTTTTAGGGGAGAAATGACAAAATTATGAGAAATCTTTATGTATAAAAATTTTAATAAACTGGAAAAATATTTTCCAAAGAAATTGTATTGATTTATATTGTTACAAGCAGCATATGGTAGTTTCTGCTGTCTAATATACCTGTCTATAGTTTTAGAAGTGCTGTTTTAATTTGTATTTTCTTCAAAAATTTTCTTCTATTTATCATTTAAAATTATTTTAGAGACATAATTGGTTCCAAAATATTAGGATTTCAGAAATTTTATCTATGCCTATGCAGCTGCATAATTATTACTAATCCCACCACAAAAGTTGCTGTTTTCCCATCACCAAAAATGATTCCCTTCTTATTCTTAAATCCCTGTTCCTCTTTCTCTCAGTACGCACCATGGTTTTCACTAAGACTCAGTTTTGTTTCTGATTAGCTTGTTTTCTTTATTTATTTATATTCTACATATGAAGCAAACTATTCCTGATAATCTCCTTTTACACTCTTATTTATTTCACCTAAGATAAGTGCATCAAAGTATATTAATTTATCCCAAGGGCATAATTTTATCTTTTTACTGGAAGCATAGTTGTCAATTGAATATATAACATTGCTTACTTGCCTATTCATTTAACAGGGAGCAATAAGCATGATTTAGCTCTTTTATTGTGCTGATATTGACATAAAAGTGTAAATGTCATTTAAAATTAGTGTTTTTGTAATGTTAAAATAAATTTCTGTGATATTAGTGGAGAGTTCACTAATGTTTAGATTATGTGGCATTCATGAAATAAATTTATTTATTTATTTGTTTGCTTAGGAAAGTTGTCACCATTTTTCATCTTTTTTTGTTTCCCCAAAGCAATATATCACATTTTCATCAACATTTATTGTTTCCAACATTTTGACATGGGCCATTTTCGCTGATAAAAATGTGATATATCATTGTGACTTTGACTTGCATTTCAGTAATAGTAAGCGATGCTGAATAATTTTTCAAGTCTCTGTGATTCATCTCTATATGTCTTTTTCTAGTAGAATTTATTCAGGTTTTTCTCATATTTTATTGAAGTTTTACTTTTTGGTTGCTAACTTATGAGTTAATTATGTATTTTTTTGCTATTTTGATATTAGATTCTTGTAATATAGGTGATATAAAATATATATCACCAACTGCTACACTACCTGTTTAATTCTGTTTTTTGGTAGTTTCTTTTGCTGTTTATATGCTCTTCCATTTGACATAGTATCATTTGTTTTTTCTTTTATTTTTATTGACATTAATATTGACTCTAAATATAGGTCTCTAGTATTGAGTACCCTGAGTGCTCACCTATGGTTTTGTCTATGTACTTAATGATTTTGATTTTGATATATCTTCAATACATTTTTATTTTACCTGTATATTGAGTCAAACAATGAACTGTTTTCTTGTTTCATATTTTTGTTTTTTCATGTTTTTACACAGTGTTCTAAATACTCCCTTTCACTGTTTGTGTGTTGAAATATTTGTGTGAAACGAAAGATTTTGTACTGTTTGTTTCACAGAAAAATTTTGTAATTATTCTATTTTCTTGAAACAAGTTATATTGATATATTGATAGCATTTACATTGAATGTGTATCTTTTGGTGAGATGGTCATTTAATGGTCTTCTTCCAATAATGCTTTTTTTTCTTTCTTGGTATTCTTTTTATTACTTACAATGTCTTTCAGTTTGTACTATAAAGGGTTTTGTTTTTTTCCTGTTTGTGTAGGTTTATTCTTGGATAATTAATTCCTTGGTATTTTTTTTCGCCTTTTGACTGAACACACACACACACACACACACACACACACCACTTCATTGTCTTGCTTACATATTAGGTTAGGGTGCTTGATTGGGGTCGTACATCTATATATATGTAAGATGTTGCACTTTCCATTTATCTTTTAGTCTGTATTCACTAGGGTTTGCACATCTTTTAATTGCAGTACTAACTCGTGTCTGGCTGTGTTGATCAAGATACTGCATATTCATGTTCAGGTTTCAAACACAACTTTAGGGATCATGCTGTGGGGTGGCATCAGGGATCAAACAAGCAAGGATATTTTTGCAAAACAAGCGTTTTTCCCACTGGACCATTCCCTTAGTTGTATTTCAACTTTTAGTTTTAAATGCAATTTAGAATGGGATAGTTTTTTAGTGATACTAACGTTAATAACTAAAACGAGGTATGCCGGTCCAGAGACTCTTAGACATGGGGCAGAGAGGTTCCTTGCTCTCCCTGTGCCCAGCCGTTCATGAGGCAGTCGGGAGGCATGGTGGGTTCTAGCCTTGGCCCACCACCCCGGCAGAACCTCACAACAAGCCAGACGACCCCCACCCACTCCATGGGCGCCGCCATTTTCCACATCCGGACTTCCCTCTCTTCAGAACTCCACCCAGCCGACCAGCCCATCACAGCCCGGATCTCGCCCCCCCCGCAGCGTTTCTTCCTCAATCCGCCCGGTATGCTGGGTCCGAGACTCTAGACATGGGGCGGCGTTCCTTGCTCTCCCTGTGCCCAGCCGTTCTGGGCGTCGGGGGCTGGTGGGTTCTAGCCTTGGCCCACCACCCGGCAGAACCTCACCAAGTCGCGCCCCCACCCCTCCATGGGTGCCGCCATTTCCACATCCGGACTTCCCTCTCTTCAGAACTCCACCAGCTGCGCCCATCACAGCCCGGCTCTCCCGGCCGCAAGCGGCTGCGGTTCATCAATAAATGCTTTATTTGGAGGTGTTTAAATAATATACCTCCCGCACGGCAAGCCTAGCAAGCTGCTCATGTTGTATTTGACATGCCAAATGCCAGTAACAATTATATTAGGTCATTCCCATGACCTAATATAATGGTTTGAGGCTCTTTATGTTCCTGTAGCAAGCCGATGCCCTTTGCTCTACTAGCATGAGACAGGACATATGGAGATGTTACTGGTGCCCGCTCTAGCAAATAGATGATTAACGGGAAGATCGTGATCGTGATAGTTTTTTAATTCTTTTCTTCCTCAAACTCATTTCTTGTTTATATAAATGCAGCAGAATTGATGGTGCTGAAGGTGTAAAGTGCTAATGAGCATTAACATTTGTAATCTGCTAGATTAACATTTGTAAACTACTGGCTTTGCTATTTTATTTATTTGATCTCGTTAAACATCCTTATATTGGTGTCACTAAAGCATTTTCTGATGATTTATTTATTATCTTTATATCATCTTTATTATCTTCATAAAGATAATATATCTAAATGTCTTGGTGCTTTAATTTCTTATCATTGCTTCTGTACTTTTAATATATTGTTATTTGAAATCACCTTTTTTTTTGTTCTGCTTCATTTGCCTCTGCCAAAAATGTTGTCTTATTCATTTTATGTAGTATAACTTCCTTCAACATTTCCTGTGGTCAATTATTGTAGTTATTTCCCTCCTAAAAGTTCTTTAAATCTTGGGGGCCTGAGATATAGCACAGCAGGTAAGGCACTTTGCCTTGCATGCTGGTGACAGGAGCAATTCCTGAGAGAGCCAGGAGTAACCCCTGAGAACCATCAGTTGTGACTCTAAAAGCAGAAAAAGCTACATAGCTCCTAGGGCCTGCTTGGTATGCAGGCGGCATCACGTGATGGACTCAGAGCAAGGATTGGGGGCCTCCATCCAGTCCCCAGGCTCGGGCTCAGTGGGTGTGACCCTGAGCTCCAGCCACCACAGCCAACCGCCGCAAGACAGAGACTCCGCAAGACAGAGACTCCAGATCCGCAAGACTGTGCAGCTCAGCATCCCACCCTCCACCAGTGCCCATTTCCCCGCTACCAATGTCCCCAATTCCCTCCACCATCCCATGGCCTGCCTCCATGTCAGTTTATTTATCTCTTTTTCTCTCCCTCTCTCTCTCTTTTCCTTCTCTTACATATTGTGGGTTGCAACACATACACTTAGAGGCCATCATGTGCATTTTTTGCTGTATTTAATGCTCAGTTCTAGGCTGGCATTAGCCCTTTCAACATTTATTTACACGTTCCCTTCTCTGTCTTACCTAACCTCTGACTACCACACGTTTATGGGAATTTCCACTTTTGGTATGACCTCCTGATCCACGTTTAGCCTGACATTGGATTTTGGTATCATAATATGTATATATGTATTTATGTCATGCAAATAAATTCAGTCATTCTATGTCTCTTTCCTTCTGACTAGTTTCACTCAACATGATCTTTTCCATGTCCATCCATTTATAGGCAACTTTCATAATTTCATTTTTCCTAAGAGCTGCATAGTATTCCATTGTGTAGATGTACCAAAGTTTCTTTATCTAGTCATTAGTTCTCGGGCATACTGGTTGTTTCCAGGTTCTGGCTATTGTGAACAGTGCAGCTATGAAATAAAAATGCATGGTGTTTCTGAGAGACTCACAAACATGGGGCAGAGCTACTTCTGGCTCTCCCTGTGCCCAGCTGCTCACGAGGCGCCAGGAGGGATGGCAGGTTCTAGCCCTGGCCCGCCACCCCAGCAGAGCCTCACAACAAGCCAGACGACCCCCATTCCATGAGGGCCTTCATTTACCATATTCGGACTTCCCCTTCATCAGAACTCCACCCAGCAGACAAGCCTATCACAGCCCAGCTCGAGCATCCTCTTGCAGCTGCATGGTTCATCAATAAATGCTGGATTTAGAGATGACTACAAGAGTATGCTATCTGCACGGCAGAGCCTGGCAAGCTACCCGTGTTGTATTTGTTATGCCAAATATCAGTAACAGTTATAGACCTCATTCCCATGACCTGAGGGAATGGTTTGAGGCTTTTATGTTCCTGGATCAAGCAGGTGCCCTTGGGCTCTACTTACATAAGACAGGACATATGGAGATGTTACTGGTGCCCGCTCGAGCAAATTGATGATGAACGGGAAGACAGTGATGGTGTTTCCGCTGTGTGTTTTTGGCTTCCCAGGGTATATTCCCAGGAGTGGTATGGCTGGGTCAAAGGGAGCTCAATTTCTAGTCTTTGGAAGAATGTCCATATTGTTTTCCAGAAAACTTGTTTTCCACAAGTTGACATTCCCACCAACAATATATGAGAGTCCCCTTTTCCCCACATCCACACCAGCACTTGTTGCTTTTACCCTTTTGAATATGGGCCAGTCTCTGTGGTGTGAGGTAATATCTCATTGTTGTTTTGATTTGCATCTTTCTGATGATTAGTGATGATGAGCATTTTTTCATATGCCTTTTGGCCATTTGAATTTCTTCCTTGTCAAAGTTTCTGTTCATCTTTTCTCCCCATTTTTTATGGGGTTGGCTGTTTTCTTCTTATATAGTTGTACTAGTGCCTGATATATACTGGATATTAACCACTTATCAGATGGGTATTGGGTGAATATTCTTCCCATTCTGTGAACTGTCTTTGTATTTTGGTCACTGTTTCTTTTGAGGTGCAAAAGCTGATTAGTTTCATGTAGTCCCATATGTTTATCTTTTCTTCTACTGGCTTTGTTAATGGTGTTTCACCTTTGAAGATGTCTTTAGCTTCAATGTTGTGGAGGGATTTTCCTATATTTTCTTCAATGTACTTTATGGATTCAGGTCTGATATTGAGATCTTTAATCCATTTTGATCTGATTTTTTGTGCAAGGTGTTAGACACAGGTCCAAATTCATTATTTTACATGTAGCTGTCCAGTTTTCCCAGCACCATTTGTTGACGAGGCTTTCCTTACTCCAGTTTGGACTCTTTTCACCTTTATCATCACCCATTTTTGACATAGCTAGTCTAGTTTCTTCCTATGGATTTCACTCTTCTAGACAATCGTTATAGATTCAACCACAGTATACATATATTTTTGTGTATATATTTCTACTTAACATATATTCATGTTTCCCCTAGATAGAAAGCTTTATTATTTCATCAATTTTAAAAGTTAGATAAAAGTTTACTGCATCTTTTCATCTATTTTTCAATTTCTGAAACAGATTTTCCGTATTTAGCAATGTATTCATAAGTTTTCTATGGAAGTTTAGTGTGGATATTGCTTTCAAAAATCATTTGTAGCTATGAAATTTCTTTACTATTTTAAACACCGAAAAGAGATTTAGGAGCAAGTGAGATAGTAAGGTGCTTTGGTGCTTGCCTTGCACGGCCAATTTGAACTGTAGTCCTGGTATCTTATATGGTTCCCAGAGAACTACCAGAAACAATTCGTGTAGAGCCATGATAAAGCCCTGAGCACAGCTGAGTGTGGCTTAAACACAGCATATAAAAAGAAAATTCTGTTTTTATTTTTTAGTAAGGAAAATTTCATTTACTGGTGGAGATATCAACCATTTCCATTAGCATAAAGATTTTCTCTTCTTTCTGTTTTCAATCATTCTTATGCCAGAGGATCTTTTTTTCTAATTTCTTTGTTGTTGGTCTGATGATGGTAAATAATTTCAGATTTTCTTTGAATATATCCTTATTTACCATCTTAACTAAAATATGTTTTTATCATAAACTAATAACTACATTAAGTGACTGGAAGAAGAGATTAATAGACTGCAACAAAGACGACACATAAATGTTCAAAAAGCATATGCAAGAGCCAAAGAAATCATACAGTGGGTAGAGTGTTTGTCCTGCAAGTGGCTTAACAAGATTTGATCCTAGCATTCCATATGGTTTCTCTAGCTTGCCAGGAGAGATCCTTGAATGTGGAGCCAGGAGTAAGTAAGCCCTAAGCATGCTGAAAAAAATAGAAAGTTCTTTTTATCACTTATGTATCAGGGACACAGAAATCAAAACAATGAGTTATCACCTTACACTGGTGAGAATTGTATCAAAAGAATTTTAAATAAGTGTTGTCAGGAGTGCTGGAAAAAAGGGAGCTCTCATTTGCTTTGGTGCCACTATCGTCTGTTGCAGCCTTTATGTCAAATGATATGAAAATTTTTCAAAAAAGAAAGTATGGAGCTCTTACTTAACTGAGCTTTTGACTTACATGGTTCTACTTACAAGACAACCAAACATTTAATTTGAGTAGATATATGCACATCTATATTTATTACAGCTTGCAATAACATTAGCAGGACATAAGAGAAACTCAAATAGCAAACAACAGATGAACGGATAAAGAAGTTGTGTATATGTATGCAGTGTAATAATATGCTATCACAAAAAAAAAAGAAAGTCACATATTTCAAGGCAATGTTGATAGAAGTGGAGAGTATCATGGGGAGCTAAATACGCAGCAGACAGAAGGACAAATGCAGCATGATCTCACTCATCTCTAAAATATAAAGAAACAAATCAAATGGAAAATAAATCACACTGGAAAACAGACTTGCAGTAGTTTTTCACATGTTTATGCACACATGTAGACATGTGATTAATGTACATAAATGCATAATGTATACTTTTTGTATATGTTTTGCAAAAGCTTCTCTCATTCTGTTTGAAGATTTTCCTTTATGATTTTATTCCTTAGAGTAATAGATTTTTATTTAATAGATTCAATCATCTACCTTTTGTATTTTCTGATAATTAATATATTCTTATAAACCAAAAATTCACAAATGGATCTTTATATGTTGATTTTAGAGCTTTTCACATTACCTTTGGAGTAATAGTTCAGTAGGAGGTAATGTTTGTGCATGTTTAAAAATAAAATCAAGATTAATTTTTTTCTTATATGTGGCCTAATACTACAATTTTTAAAGTATATTTTATGTCATTTTTAAAAGTTAGTAATTATATTCATCAACTATCAATGCATATCTATTTACAGGTACTCTTTTTGTGGTTTTACTTGTTTACATTTTTATCATTTTAGAAATATCAATATGTATTGTATTACCTTCATGATAAATCTTATGCCTGGTGGAGTAGGTTTCTTTTCCTTAATGTAAATTGCTTAAGCAAACTCAATGTTTTCCTATGGGAACATCTCAGATATCTTTCCCATCTTTCCCATAGAGAACATATTATAAAATATCTGAACACTAATGATTGAAGAATCTATTTTTGTCTCAAGTCATTCTTGGAATGTTAGAAGTAGTTAATATCCTTGCTTAACTCTTAGCATAATTTATTATTAGAATATTCATAGAAGTACTTATTTATTCAGGCACCTTTTGG